>CAJHQP010000823.1:0-149394 GCA_905132765.1 Moricandia arvensis | reverse complement strand
TTTTAATAATGAATCTTGTCTGAAACGAACTTCAAGCTTGTTCCTACGTGAGCGCAGGGCTGCAGCGTTTTAGGGTGGACCGTTTTTTTTTAACAAGTGGTAGTTCGTTTTGTTTATGTTTGTAAACATTGGGATGGTAGGAACTGTAGGTTTTGTTGACTAGCGAAGTTTGTATATTTATGAAAAGAAATATTTTTGGATTTTTTTATAGAAATAGCTGGGCCTCATTAGAGGTTGCCTACGTACCCCCCAACCGGGGATCAAGCCGACCGTAGTTCTCATTTACAAGATAAGTACACTTTTTTTTAAAGAAAAGAAAACAAAGGCGAATCCTCCTGAAGTCTTATTTTTGGAATAGCGGGAGTGCGCCGATCTTCGTGCTTGCTTGGAAAAGAAAAAGGTAGGGTGAGTTCTCCTGATGTTTTATTTTTGGTATGGCAGGAGTGCACCGATCTTCCGAGTGTTTTTTGATCAATAGTAGTAGCGTTTCAGTTTCATGGCGTTCCATGACCTTGGGACTTCCTTGTCGTTCATGCTGGTGAGTTCGTAGACGCTTGGCTTAATGACCTTGGATATGAGATATGGACCTTCCTAGTTTGCGCCGAGTTTCCCTGCTTTCCATTCTTGCGTGTTTTCGAAAACTTTGCGAAGCACCAGGCCGCCTTCTTGGAAAAATCTTCCCTTGACTTTTTTGTTGTAGTATTGGGCGGCTAACTCCTGGTAGTTTTGTATGCGGAGGAGAGCTTGATCTCGCTTTTCCTCGATTTGATCTAGGTGGTCGATGATCATTGCGTTGTTGAGTTCTTTGTCTTTGGGAAGTTCCAGTTGGCGCAGGCTTGGGATACTGACTTCGGCGGGTGACATAGCTTCCATGCCGTGGGAAAGAGAGAAAGGTGTTTGTTCAGTAGATCTCCGAGGTGTTGTGCGATGTGACCAGAGGACGTCGTCGAGTTCGTCTGCCCATACTCCCTTCTTTTCTTCAAGGCGCTTTTTAATACCGTCGAGTATTGTTTTGTTCGTTGCTTCGGCTCGTCCATTTCCTTGCAGAAAATGAGGTGTTGAGTTGCTCAACCTGATTTTCCAGCGTGCGCAGAAGTTCTCAAACACGGCATAAATGAACTGAGAGCCGTTGTCCGTGACAATTTCGTAGGGAAGGCCGTGACGGCAAATGATGATTTTCCAGACAAACTTTTGGACGTCAGTGTTCTTTATGGAAGCGTAGGATTCGGCTTCGACCCATTTTGTGAAGTAATCCGTCATGATAAGGAGATAGCGTTTTTGCTTGGACAGTGGTAGAGGACCGACGATGTCCATGGCCCCTCTCACAAAGGGATATGGTGATGTGGTTGTCACGAGTAATTCGGTCGGAAGGAGATTCATAGGTGAATGACGTTGGCATTTCTCGCACTTGGCCACAAATTTCTCGCAGACGGCGACCATGGTTGGCCAAAACTGCCTGTGCCGTTTGATTTTTACGGCCCGTGTGCGACCTCCTGAGTGATTACAACCTGCGCCTTCGTGTGTTTCTCCGAGGACCCATTTGACTTCCTGGCCATATATGCAACGTAAGAGTGCTTTGGTCGCGCTCCATCGGAATAGTGTGTCATTATGTAGGACATAGTTTGCACAACGTGCTTTTAAGCGTCGGGCTGCCCATCGGTCGTTTGGCGTGATGCCGTTGGAGATGTAGAGTTTGATCTCATCGCGCCAGTCGGTTGGTTCTGCTATTTCTTCGTTTTTGGTAATTTGTTCGTTTACTTCGTCGAAGATTTCTTCATCCTCATGACGATTGTTGACGACGAGGACTCCTTTTGCTAGTTTGATGCTCGAATTGTCGATGCTTTCGACCTGGATCATTTGTTTGAGAGTCGGGTCGGAGGTTGATGCTAGAGCTGCGAGGGCGTCGACAGACGAATTATCGCTGCGGGGTATTTTTGTTAAGATGAAATTATCGAATTCTTTGGAAATTTTCTGGATGACTTGTAGGTAGGCGTCCATTCGGTCGTTTCGAGTCTCGTATTTGCCGCTGAATTGGTTGGCAACAAGTTGAGAATCGCAGAATGTGTCTACCTTATTTGCACCGACGGCTTTTGTGAGGCGAAGTACGGCGATGAGAGCTTCGTATTCGGCCTTGTTGTTAGAAACGGGAAAAGCGAGGCGGAAAGATTGTTCGATAATTTCGCTTGTTGGTGAAATGAGTCGGATGCCAACTCTGGATCCGTTCCTTGAAGAAGAACCATCGACGTATAAGCACCAGCTTCTTTTGTTGAGGTCACCGTTGTTTTGTGATGGAGGTAACTCTGTCAGAAAATCAGCGAGGACCTGAGATTTCGCGCTTGTGCGGCTTTTGTACTCAATGTCATATTCACTTAATTCAGTCGCCCATTTGGCCATTCGTCCTGATTGACTAGGACTGTGAAGTATTAGCCGTAGTGGATGATTGGTTAGCACGTGAACTGTATGAGACTGAAAATAGGGCCTGAGTTTCCGGGCGGCGACCACAACTGCTAAGGCGAGTTTTTTGAATGGCGAATATTGTGTTTCGGCGTCGTCGAAAATTTTGCTGGTGTAAAATATGGGACGTTGGTCGCCACGGTCTTCGCGGACAAGTACACTGCTTACTGCGGAAGCTGAAACAGAGATGTATAGGTATAAAATCTCATCGTCTTCTGGTTTTGCCAGTACTGGTGGAGTTGAGAGGTATTCTTTCAACTGGGTGAACGCATCGTCACATTTAACATCCCATTCGAAGCGTTTTTTGTTCCTCAGTAGTTGGTAGAAGGGGAGGCACTTGTCGGTTGATCGTGAGATGAATCTGTTTAGTGCAGCGATGCGTCCAGTTAAGCGTTGTACTTCCCTTGTGTTCTTAGGAGAAGGTAGGTCGGCAATGGCGGTGACCTTTCGCGGATTAGCCTCGATTCCTCTCTTTGTGACGATGTACCCTAAGAACTCTCCGGACGTGACGGCGAAGATGCACTTGGTAGGGTTTAACTTCATTTTGTATTCGTTAAGACTGGTGAAACATGTTGTGCGGTGCATGATGTGATCTTTGGCGATGAGAGATTTGACAAGCATTTCGTCGATATAAACTTCCATCGTGTGGCCGAGCTGTTCAGCGAACATGCGGTTGACTAACCGTTGGTAGGTAGGTCCAGCGTTTTTGATATCGAATGGAATGACTTTGTAACAGAATGTTCCTCTATTTGTGATGAATACAGTCTTTTCTCTATCGTCTGGGTCCATCAAGATTTGGTTATATCCTGAAAAGGTGTCCATGAAAGAGAGTAGCTCATTACATGCTGTTACCTAGACTATTCGGTCGATGTGAGGGCGTGGGAAACTGTCCTTGGGGCATGCCTTGTTGAGGTCGGTGAAGTCAACCCATACGCGCCATTTTCCATTATTTTTTTTGACGACGACCGGGTTCGCGAGCCAATCCGGGTAGCGGACTTCTGTGATGGAACCTACTTTCGTAAGTCGCTCGACCTCCTCGTTGACTGCACGGGATCGTTCGGGGCCAAGTTTCCGTCGTTTTTATCTGATCGTTTTGTAGATTGGGTCGACATGCAACTCGTGACAAGTGATAGAAGGGTCGATTCCTGGCATGTCTTATGTTGTCCAAGCGAAAGTTGATGCGTTGGATTGAAGGAAGCTGACGAGCTGCTCCCTGAATTTATGAGGTAGATTGGCTCTGATATTTACACAGCGAGCTGGATACTTTATGTCGATGTTAACCTGTTCGATTGAATTGCATGCCACAATATCCTCGATGATTGGTGGTTCGTCTCCCTTTTGGGCCATGAGGCATGCGTGTGATGACTTTCGTAGTTTTTGCTCGGTGATGAAGCATGTTCGTGATAGTCGCTGATTTCCTTTGAGTGTATAAACGCTGGTCGGTGTGGGAAACTTGACGCACTGGTGGTATGTTGACGGTATTGCCTTGATTCAGTGGATCCATGGTGTTCCGAGGATGACATTATCGATTGTCGGGCTGTCGATGACTACAAATTTGACGATCTTGGAGATCCCTACGACATAGACTGGTAGTTTCACGGTTCCTACCGTCATTGTTGTGTTGCCGGCGAAACTTGTTAACGGTTTTTTGCAAGGTTTGAGTTCGTACTCTTTGACGTCCATTTTCTGGAGTGTTTCGGTGAAGATTAAATCAATAGAGTTGTCGGTGTCAATTAAGAAACGTGTAACTTCGCAATCGCCGATTCGAAGCTCAACGACAAGGGGGTTGTTGTGTGGTTTGTCGAGTCCATCTGTGTCGCTTTCTGTGAAGGTAATGTTGTGCTCTTCTTTGAGTTCATCACCAACGTTACTTTCCCATTTTTGAGCCGTAACGGTTTTGCGCTCGTATTCCTTGATTGATCAGATAGAATCTTTGCAATTTTGGAGTTCTCCCATGATGACATTGATTCGGCGGCGGGGAGTTGGGGTCCTTTCTCCCATCGGGCGTTCGTTTGGCAATTTCCATGTCAGATCAATTCTTTTGGCGGCGTTCGTCGAGAACATTGCGGTAGTGCTCGCCCTCGTTCTTGGGTTGCTTGTCGGATTGTTGATCTTTGTTCTTCGATGCTGACTCTGGGTCGCGCTGATCTTTCATGAATCGACTTAATAATAGGTCTTGTAAGGTATGGCACTCGCTTGTTTGATGTGTTGAAGATTTATGGAAGTCGCAGTATGGCCGAGAATCTTTGGAATAATGATCATCGCGAGATGGTTTCGAGCGACCGGACGGTTGATCACTGATTTGATAGGATGCAGCAGCTTTTCTATTTTTATCGTCCTTGTAGGCTTTGTCATAATGTTGTCGTGGCTTGTAATGGTCGTTGGAGTCGTTTGCTTTGGAAGTAGATGTTCTTGTGGCAGAATACTTTTTGGCGAAGGCGGCTTTATCTTCCTCGATTTCAATGAAAGACATTGCTCGGTGGAGGGCGTCCTCTAAGGATTGCGTCTTATTTTTGAAGAGTTCTTTGCGGAAAGGTGATTCGTGCCACAGACCATTGCGGAGTGCCAGGACTGCTGCTTCATCGAGGACAGTAATGTGAGATACAATGCTCCTGAATTTTTCTATGTATGAACAGTAGGTCCCTGAGTGAGCATCCAAAGGTCAGCATTCGAAGTGTTCTGCTGAATGAACATGGAGTAATGTTTCAAGAATGCCGTTGATAATTGGTTGTAGTTGTCGATGGAATTAGCTTACAGACGCGAGAACCAGTTTAAGGCGTGACCATTTAGGTTCTCTACAAACTGCTGGCAGAGACCTGCATCGCGTTCTTCTGGTAGAAAATTTGCTCTCCCTATTGCGATGCTGAAGGCGGTAAGATATTCCCTTGGATCGGTCGTTCCATCGTATGTAGGAAGTTTAATCTTTCCGGGATGTCGGATGGGAATGCTGAGTATGCGACAAGAGAATGGCGTGTTTTGAGTTTCGCGGAGCACGCGGTCGATCTCTGGAGCAGCGCTGATAGCCTGATGAACTTTTGGAAGTCATACATTGTAACTGGACCTTCATCCCCTCGATCACTTAATCTCTGTGTTGGATCTATCTGTCGGTGACTTGCGGAAAACGAGAAGCTTGGTTATGTTGATCGTCGAGCGAGTGTGAACGTTGTTGTCTTGGTTTTGTGACTGGTGTTGCTGTTTCGTTGAAAAGTACTCGCTGTAATTGCGGCGTGACTTTGATTTGTTGTGATCTTGACGTGCAGACGTCGACAGATTGGAGTTCATTGATGCGGTTGTTGCATGCGATTTGGGAATGGGAAAGTTCATCGAAGCGAGCAGCAGTTCCCCGAGCGAGCTCGTCGATTCTCCCCAAAAGCATTTGAAAGATTAGGGAGATATCTGGTAGTTTGAGATGTGATGCTTCTACGCCTGGTGTTTGCGATGGAGTTGCGACTGGTGCGGAGATCTCGTCGGTCGCTAGTCGCGTTGAGATGGCTGATTGTGTTGGCTGCTCCCTGATCAGTCGCTTGGAGTTCGTTCGTCGCTCTATGAGATGTTTCAGTGACGATCGGATGAGGCAAGATCGGCATAGCTGGATGGGTCTCTACATTCGTCGGATTAGATGAGGTCGTCGCCCCGATGTGGACCTCGATTCTGGTCGGATTGGGCGAGGTCGTCACGGCTAGATGGGGCGAGCTCGTCGTCTCCTGAATGCTGGCGTTTGCAGAAATCCAAGCATCTGGTTGCGTTGTGGGTTCTGTAATTGCCGAGTTGTTCTGAGGTAGTGAAGAATCTCCGGCCCCAGGTGGGCGCCAATTGTTGAATCCATATCCGGACGATAATGAAAATGAGGTAGGAAATATAAAAGATCGGAGACTTTCGTATTAATAATCAGGAATAAACAAACTCGGAGATTACAGGAACTTTAAAGAGATGGTCTAAACAACAATGTCTAAATGATTTTTCTCTGTTGTTTCTCTGGTAGTTGGAGACGAGCTCGTCCTGGACAGGGGAGGTCATCTCGGACTTTTTTGGTAGTTTCTGGTAGTCGAAATCGAGGTCTCTCAAAGAAGAGAGGTCGCTTTAGACTCTTTCTGGTCTCTCTGACGTTTTCAGGATGTCCTTTCTGTGACTCTGACATCTCCTATTTATAGTGAAAGTACTACTTTGTCTTCTTGTTGAGTCATCACTTTCTTAATGGGCCGAGTCTGATTTTGGGCCTAGCAGTTAATGGGCTTTGTGCTAGGCCCATCTCCAACAATCTTTTTGATCAAGCCTGTTTTCCAAATGACAAAGATATTTTTTGTGATTTGATCTTGAGTTTTGAAAGGGATTTGGAGGGTAAGAAAACCCTTGATGGTTATCTTCAGAAACTGAATCTTGTCTCTTTTCTTTTGAGGATAAATAAAATACTTGATTATTTCTTTGACACGATTGATGTGGTTTGTTTAGATATTATGAAAGCACATGAAAAACAGGTTCACAATTCGGTATCCAGATCAAGGATGAAAAGGGAATGTGATAAGAAAATCGATTATGGACCAAGAGTGACCTTAAACCAGGAGCAAGGCAGGATGAGAGGAAGAAGGAAGAGTCAAGTAGAGTCTCACCAGTGTGGAAATTGGCTATGTGAACACAGGAGGGACATGTCTTCTTCCTTCAAAGAAAGTCGCTTTCTGAATTATAAACTTGTTTTATTTTCATGTCCAATTGTGTGGTTATTTTTCAGTTGTTTATCTATCCTGCTTTCTTTTCTCACGTCTTAAAAGAGAGCAAATCAGATGGAGCCAAAGAAGATTGTCACTATATGAAGTGTTGGAATAGCCGACCATCCTTGTTCAAAGAACATTTCCTAAGTCATTTCCATATGGCAACCGAGAGCACTGTAAGGAGTTTGTTTTTGAGAAAAAAAGCAGGAGTTGCTCATGTATGTTCCTAATCTAAAAGAAAAATGTTTTGGCTTTGATAAGGTGAAAGAAATTTGATGTTTTGAAACTTGTTTTAATGACATGACTCCCTTTTGTCTTGGTGAATCTTATTCTGATTTGAAAAGAAAACTCTTGAGTAAAAGCTTTTCTAGGTTGAATTTTGTCTTCACCTTGCCTGAATCAGTGCTTTCTAGATATTTGTGTTCATGTGTGCCTTGAAAGAACCTTGGATTAGAAATGGCATGAATCGAACCAGCTTAGACCTGAGAGTCGATTTCTTTGCATAAATGTCAAAAGAATTTCTAAGCTAGCTTGTTCTCATTTTCTTCATGTGACTAATTGAGCTGTGCTTGTTTTGAGAACAAAATTTGGTGTCTTTTGCATTTGGTGTTTTGAATTGTTCCATAACAGCCTTTGATGATTGTGCTGATCATTTACAACCTGCTCTAGACATCTTGTTGATTAAGAAATCGATTTTTCATATCTTTTGCACATTTGATGTGGTTTCTTTAGTTTATGTGACAGAAAAGAAAGCACATACATGGATGGTCCAGGAAAATGATGATCACATTGATCATTGGCCAATCAAGAAAACTGATCGACCATTTATAGTCTTAGATTTGAGCCAGTCAAATTCGTTTGTGGGTTCCCTTGTGAATGATCTACCTTCTTGGAATGCAGGGATAATATATTTTAGGTCAAGTCCTCTTCAAGAAAGGGAGGAAGATATGATCATTGCCAGCTCAAAACTCATTGGACGAGCTGGAAATATTGACACTTACATGGGCGAGCTGCACGAGCTGAATATTCAAATGAGCTGGACTGACATTAACCTAGATGAGATAAGCTGAATTCACTTGGATGAGCTGAGCTGGAGTGACACTCACCTGGACAAGCTGGGCAAGTTGGTTCATTCTTCCGAGCTGGTTCGACCACACGCTAAGCTACAATCAACTGATCTTATTCCTGATGGACCAAAGCCACCTATTTTCGGGCAAAACACATTTCCTCTGGCCAAAACACTTCATAAAGCTATGGTCCACGAACTGTTTCATTTGGGCTTTGATATTTTGGAGTTGGTCTGTGAAGAATCCAATAAAATCCCATACTTTTTCTTGCTTGAAATGGATTTCGACCAGGCCATAAACTTAAAGTTTATTTGCCCTTTTTCCATCAAAAGAAGACCAAGAGACCTCCAGGAGAAGTCAAAGTCGTGGGAAGCCAAGGGGCAGTTCAAGCAATAATTCAATCCGAGTCTTTGTTGTCTTTTTCTATGTTTTGTTTTTAGTTATTTTTTTGGGGTTTCTACACAATGAAAACTCTATAAATAAGGCCTTAGTAGCCACGAAATAACCAGACCCATTTTGATAAAAAACTTTTGTTAAACTTACAGAGAGATTCTCTTGTGTTCCTTGTGAGCATTCAATTGTTGGTGAGTTACATCCTCCAATCAACCTACTGATCATTGGGTGAGTTGTAACGTAAATATTCTTTCAGAAGCTTTCCATCACTTCTGGAGTATCCATTCGACACATCTACCTTATCCATTGGTGTAAGTAACACTCTGGTCGAATGCATAACTAAATCACCATCAACAGAGTGCATTCCTCGGACAAGGATCTATCGAACAACATTAACATAAAATTAACATATATACTATCCTAAGTCCAAGAAGAGCTTGAAAATACCTTCAATGAACATGAAAGCTTGTAAAACCCCAACTCGTCAGCACAGCCCTGTCGCACTTCTTCAAGAGGCTAGATACATCTTTCAAATTTTGCTTGAATGCATACCGTCCCCAAGGGAATGTTTGGCACACATCTTGGTCATCAACGACTCTCATTGAAAAAATTGTCCACAAGTGATGCTCCCTCTCCACTCTTTCTCCTCCGACGATGATGCTGGCTAAGAAGTACAGAACAACCATTTTCTAACGATCCTGAGACGGTTTTCCTTTCATTGCCAACATATGCTCATCCACGTCAGCGTATGTAACCCTTTTCCCTTAAAAATACTTGTTTTTGAAGGATGTACCACCAACATCTCATGGTTCGGGGCATAATCATGGTAGTATAGTCCAAAGATGAGTTTGAGTTCTCTGAGAGAGTATCGGATTGGGACGCCATAACAACAAACCATATGTCGTACTTGTTCGCTACACAAGCTAATCACCAAACGAAAATCCACATTCCCATCATGCTTTATGTTTTTCAAATGAAAGAAATATTGAAACTGTGGGTGCTCTATGAACCAGTCCACCTCCTTCGGTCTCAGGATCGTTTGTATATTACTTTAAGCCGTCTCCATGTAACATTTTCCGGAAAGCTTTAAACCCTTTTTGATATTGCTTGGAGGAAAGTGCAGTTTCAGCGTTTGCATGTTTTCTTCTTCGTCATCTACATGTTGCACTCAAAACAAAACCGGAACACGTATGTCATATTGGAACCATCAACATAAAGTTTCCTGAAGTTGGACTTAGTTATACAATCATAAAGACTTAGTTATCCTTAGTTTCACAAATTTAGACAGTCGATACAGTTGATGTTCAACTTAATTTAACAAAGTTATACAATCGATACAGTAGCAGTTTTACATTGTTTCTCAAAATTTAACAAACGAAATCAGTTCAAATTTTACATAGGTTTACACAGTTATACAATTTTAAAGTCATACTATTCAAATTAAGTTCACCCAATTTTCTAAGTTCTACAAAATCTTTAGTAGTTACGTACCTCTACATGCGACTCAGTTTCATGTTGTGGCATTGATTCGGTCTCCTCGAATTCCTTCGCCATTGTCTCGTCATCTTGTTCGTCATTTCTTCCGCTTTCCTTCTCTATTTCTCCGGATTCCACGTCATCTCCTACTTTGGGTTCCTTCTCTCCTTCTTCAGATTCCTCCTCTCCCTCTTTCTCACTTGAATTTTCTTCAGTTTCTTCTACATTTGGGGGAGGTTCCTCAGTTTCCGGGTCGACAGATTTGTCGATGGTGCTTGGGTTTTCGACGTCCCTTACTTCACCGATTTCAGATGTGACCATAGTCGTTTCTACTCCTCCATAACTCAACACGTCTTCTTTCTGCTTTGAGTCGACTTGATTTAACATGAGTATGGTTTTGATTCAACTATTATTTCATTTGGTAGGAGATAATCTCGAGATGAAAGTTTTCTGCGAAATTAATAATTTCAAGAATAGAACTATCAGGAAATAAAGAGTGAAACCTTAAGTTACTTAAAAAACTTGGGAGAATTTAAAGTACGGATCCGATTTTTGTTGGGCAGTGTTGGTTTGGGTTTGGACAGTCCTAGGTAGGATTGTAATTATGCAAGCTTGTCTTGATTTCATGGTGTTTTACAAGATTTTCCAATTAAATAAATATTTACTAAATTAATAAAATGGGGAAGAGTATGCAACAGTTTTTTCCAGTTAAGAACACTGGAGCATTTGATTCAAGAATACAAATGTTCAAAAATAATGGCATAAGATATTGTGAATAAAGTTGCAGGAATTGACGACTAGATAACTACATGATCAGTAAGGATGAAATTAAAATCTTCATGGACTTAACTACATGTCTTCCTTTTGTAAAAGGTTTTTACATGTATATCCCACTTGGTTCTCCATGGATGACGTCTGAAAGATAAGCACAAGTAAACATTTTAAAATTTGTAAGAATACATAACTTTGAAAGGATGATAGTAAACGTCTTTTTGTTTGTGAAAAATAGATCTCTATAATATTAATTGTAACAAAGATTAGTTACAAAATCTATCTTACTAAAAGACATATATTATATGAAAACAATTTTATCTATAAATGTAATTTAAAATTTATAATGTTGAAAATCTTAAATTTTCAGACATTTCACTACAAGAAAACATATGATTTATTAGTAAACTTTATGACAAATATTGGTTGTTGTAAATGTACGACGAGTTAGCGTGACGTTTACCTGGGAAAACAAAATTTTCGTCAAGCCAAGGTAAATTTACGAGGACTGGGTTTCGTTGTAAAACACATGTAATATTACAACAGCTTTATGACAAAAATAACAATTCATCGTCACTTCGTTGTAAAATAGAGACTATTTTACGATGATACAGTTTATATTTTCTTAACCACAAATGTAGTAAAAGATAACTAGTTGGTGAAAATTTGTTTTCATTGGCAATACCAAACTTATTCCCTCATAAATTTGTTGTTATACCAAATTAAAAGACTTACAAATTATTTCATTGTAAATCTGTTGCTAAATTCTTATCTGCCAATAACGAAAATTCCTTATAAATATGTCATTCTCTTGATTGAAAGACACAAACAACAAAAAGAAAACCTAAATACGTGAAGGAGAAAAAAAGTTTCTACTGATAGAAATATATACGAGTTACGAAGTTGGATATATATGCACAAAGATTTCGATATGAGAGTGACACAAGAAATTCTCCACAGTTTAGAGATATCCAAGTTACAAGCTGGTTGTACACCGTTCACGCATGAAAGCGGTAAGATGTTATGTCCTTGTCAGAAGTGCAAGAATAAAAAAAAGTTATGTAGCGAAAGTGTATCGAACCATTTAATAAAAGAGTTTTTACACCACATTACTATATTTGATTTTAACATGGAGAGAATTATGGTGGGATGAAGCTAATAGTAGTAATAATAAGTTTATGGATGCTGGTAATAGTGATCAAGAGCAGTCGGTAGATCATGATAGGGTTCAAGATATGGTTACGAATGCATTTTCAGAAACTACTACAGCAATAGCTAATGAAAATGAAAATGTTGAAGAAACTAATGTGGATGCGAAAAGGTTTTATGAAATATTAGATGCTGCAAATCAACCAATTTACACTAGTTGTACATAATGTCTCTCTAAATTGTCTCTAGCATCTAGGATGACGGATATTAAAACTGATCATAATTTACCTGAGAATTGCATGGATGCATGATCCGAGTTGTTTAAAGAGTATTTTCCATAAGAGACATGTCTGCTGATTCTTATAATGAGATTCAAATTGGTTTATAGTCTTGGGTTGCCTTCGATGATAGATGTTTGCATCGAGAATTGCTTGATCTACTGGAAACACGATGACAAGCTACTAGAGTGTCGCTTCTGCAAAAATTCACGATTCAAACCACAAAAACGTGAGCGGAATAGGGTACCATACCGAAAGATGTGGTACCTTACCAGTTACAGATATGTTGAAAAGATTATATCAATCTAAGAGGACTTCTCAAGCGATGAGATGGCATGATGAGCATGTCTAGAAGGATGGAGAGATCACTCATCTATCAATTTCAAAAGCGTGGAAACATTTCAATATGGTATATCCAGATTTCGTTAGAAATATTCGAAATTTTTATTTTGGGTTATATACAGATGAATTTAGTCCATTTGGATTGTCTGAGACAACTGTGGCCAGTCAGTATTATGTTGTACAACCTGTCAACGGATTTGTATATGGAACGAGAATTTATATTTTTGAAGATATTAATCCTTGGTCTAAAGCATCCAAAACGTCCACTCTATTTTTTTCTATAACCATTGATGTAAGAGTTGAAGCAGTTATAGTCGACATGAGTCGGCACATATGACTGCTCAACAACACCGAATTTTACAATGCGAGCAATCCTTGTATGGATTATAAGTGAATTTCCTTCATGCGGGATGCTATCTGGATGGAAAAACATGAAAAGTTATCTTGTGCATATTGTCTTGGAATGACATGTGTGTCAACTGAAGAATGGTAAGAAGACATGTTGGTTTGATTGTCATTGTCAATTTTTTCCTCCTTAACGATTTGTACCAAAGAAACAAGACATTGTTTAGGTACAAGAGAGTTTTATGAGGAAATCTTCATCCATATTTAAGTGTATAACAAATCAAAGAGCAAATTGATTATTATTGTGATCAGAAAACAGTTCCTTGTGTGGGTAATTGGGATGTTCCCGGAAATATGCATGATTATTATGGGACTCAACACAATTGACACATGAAGAGTATATTTTTGGAGTTGTCATATTGGAAGGTTTTATTTTGCGCCAACAGCCTTGATGTGATGAATATAGAGAATAACTTTTTGTAAATCAATGAATACAATATTGAATGTCTTAAAAAGGACAAAAGACAACAAAAAGTCAAAATTTAATATATGTGATAGTTTCTTAAGAATTGAGTTACATATCAAAAGCAATGAAAAACTTCTAGCTCTTATATTCAAATTGTCATGAGAAGCAAAGACTTACTTGTTCAATTGTAGCATCAGAAATGAAGTTTCCCGATGATTACGTTTCAAATCTTTCTTAAAATGTTGAAAAATGTCAAAATTTCACAAAGATGAAGAATTATGATTGTTATGTGTTTATGCAATCACTATATCCATTTTGATTTGCTGAATTGTTTCCAATAAATATACATAAACCACTTGCAAGTAAAAATTTTCTTTCTTAATTTAATAACATGTTTCTTAATTAGTAACTAACTAATAATGTATTCAGTTTTACATTACACAAATCATTAGAGATTTTTCAGAGATCTATGCACACATTTATATTTTACTTTAAATTATATTAAGTTATAACTTATATTAATTTATAACTGAATATCAAAATTATAAATAAATCTAAATTTTAATATAAAATTGGTTGTTGACTATTATAATTATATATTATTCACGAGGGGAATCAACTTGAAACGGATATGTCATTCATCCCCTTCTAATTAGAGTGAAAAAATCAATTCCCAAATAGCAAGGTAGATATGTTAATATTAATTTAATTAATTTATTAAAAACTTACTGTGATAAGAAAGTATTTTTCATATATTTTTGATCTAACTATAGAATATAAAAAAATGTTTACTCTATGCTTTTTAAATAATTATATGAAATTGTATAAATTATAAAATACAAACTAATTATGTTAGTATTTAATTTAAAAATTAAAAGAAATTAGGTTTATACTATATATATATATATATATATATATATATATTTTCCAGAACTATAATCTAATATTAGAACAAATAATAACATTCTCGTAGAATTTATCTAATGAATTAAAAACCAATACTTAAAATTAATTAGTGATATAAATAGAATTTTCACATTTATTGTAAATAGAAAACAGTAAAAATTATACAAAAGTATCATCTACATCAGAAGTTGAAAACAAATCCCAAATTTTAGATTTTAACATATATATTTTAATTTTTTCATAAAATAGAAAACATATAATAATAAATAAATAAATAGCATAACTTGTATTTAAATTGAGTTAATTTAGTACACTATAATATATATATATAAGTAAATTTATTAACATTTTATAAATTATTAACAAAAAAACAAAACGGTCTACAAATATAAATAAAAATAAAATTAAACATATTTTCATTAGATTGCAATTGTATATAAAAATAACCTACGATTTAGAAACGCCGTTTAAAATCTACTTATCCTTAAAACTAAAAACTTTTTTCCTAAGGTCATTATTTAAAAAAATATTTTGATTTTTTATTTAATATTTTAAATCTGATTGTCAAATTTATTTATATATATATATATAACAAGATAAATAATAGTAAAAAACTATATTATAAAGCTATTTATTTAAAAATAAATTTTAACTGGTTCGGTTTAGCTAATATAATTTGGTTTAATCCGTTAAATTTGATTCAATTTACAGGGAATCAATGTTTTTAAACCCGATCCTGACACTGAACCGGTAAAATTTTTGGGTCACCGGGTTATTGGGCCGACCGTGGACGAATCACGGGTTAATAAGTTAATAATTTTAATATATAATTATATAATAGCTATTAAAAATATTAAAAAAATCACATTATTAAAAAATATATAGAAAATATTTAATTTAGTCTCTTTGTTTTTATTTTGATTTATAAAATATATTTTAAAATAATTATATTATTTTATATTTTTTGTAAGAAATTAGAATTTAAGACATATAAAATAAAACATAAGAAAACTTAAATCTCATAAATTTTAGATATATAATGTAACTAATAAAATATATTTCAAATCAAAATAAACTAAAATAAACATCAAAATTGTAATAGATTTTCAATAACAAAAATAAATTGATACCAAATCTCATTAAATAATTTTGATTCTTTTTATCATCGTTCACAATATCTTCTTTAGTTAGCATAATGAAATGTATATCAAAATCTAAATATCACAATAAAATAATTTATTCGATATTATATATGATTTTCAAAAATTGAATAAGATCCATAAATTTTATTCACATCAAAACATTATTTATTTAGAAACATGTAAAATAAAAAAATAAGATAAAAGTATGTGATTCACGAAAAAAAAACAGTTTATATTATATAAGTTATGACCTGGAAAGTTAAAACGAATCCTATTCACGATGAAAAAATAAGCAATTTTTTTTAAAAAAAAAAGTTAAAGGAGATATAGAGTATATGTGGTAGCAAAGTAAACGATAATTTTCACGAGAAAACTAAAAATTAATTTAATAACTAAATTCTTATTTGGAATACAAAAAATATTTAATAAAGTAATTCAAAAGCTAAGAAAGAGTAAATAAAAGATATATACTGGTTCATTCGATGGTTCAACCAGTAGCCGGGTTA
This sequence comes from Moricandia arvensis, assembly GCA_905132765.1. Lineage (NCBI taxonomy): Eukaryota > Viridiplantae > Streptophyta > Magnoliopsida > Brassicales > Brassicaceae > Moricandia > Moricandia arvensis. The sequence goes on along the minus strand of CAJHQP010000823.1, from coordinate 133,393 downwards.
CCGGGTTTAAGGGTTTTTAGCGGGTTTTATCGGGTTTTTAATTAGTGGATATTTCTTAAAAGCCTAACCGGATTACTTATGGGGTCACCGGGTTTGCCGGTCCAACCGTGGGTCCGGATTGGGCGTAAAAACACTGCATGAAATTAAATTTTAATTATGTTACTACTAACTCCATTTCATTTTAGTTGTCGTTTTAGGTTTTTGCACATAGATAAAGAAAATATTTAATTTGTATATTTTCAAAATAAAACATCAATACTTATAAATCTAACCACATTTCAACCAATAAAAAAATAAAATAACATATAAATTTAATAAATTCTGCAATGAAATCATTAAACAAAATCTTTTGAAACGAAAATACTCTACAACGACAATAAATTGAAATTGAGAGGTAGAATTTATGAAAATTATTACACACGAAATTTAGACGTATTGCAAATATTTTTTCCATTAATTTCCATAATTTAAAAAGGAAACACATCTAAAAAGGAGATGAAAGGAAAGATATAATATGCCTTGACCAAGGCTCTGAGGCTCTGACGACGGCGATCATGGCCTTCGTCCTGTGATTGATTTTCTGGGGATTTAACACTCATTGGTGTGGATCATCAGATATAGGTCAGAGATATTTGTCTCCTGACTCTTTAAAGGCTCATCCTTTGATCCCTCCTCCTTCGGCTTCATCTCGCGCGGGGTCCTGGTCTCTCCTTTCTCCGGCATCTCTCTTGACGGATGTAACCCCTCCTTCGTGCATCTCTCTGATCATCTCGGCGGATTATGTTCGTTTCAATAGATCGGAGATTGTTCACCGACGGATCAGGTGTTGGGTGGTCGTTTACATTCAGACGGTGGCTCGCTTGGCCTCGGCTTAAGCTCGTGGTCAGTAAGATTCGCCACGACCCCTAGGAAGCATCAGATCATTGGCTGGTGTTTCGAAATTCTCAGATTGACGTGCATCTTCAGACTTTGCTATTATTCAACATTACGGATCATAAGTCCCGAGTTGAATACGCCATTGTCCTTGCTTGAACCACCATACTTCCTCACGAATATACTCATTGGTATATTGGTGAAACGGCACGTTGTGTATCTCCCATAACATCACGTTCATTGCGGTTGGACGGTGTTTAACACATTGTGTTAGTCTGGTGTGATTCCATATGGGATCCTCAGCTAGAGTGGGATCAGTTCACTTAGCTGATATCAAAGGCAAGGGCTTGCTTTATGAGGATGACGATGAACCAATAAAGCTTACGGACCATGACGATGCTTTTGTCATCAAGGAATTCAGACTTTTTCTTATTGGAAAGATCTTAAATCCGAGGAAACAAAAGGTGGAAAAGCTTCTCCAAACAATGCCGTCACAATGGGGCTTACAAGACAGGATTACTGCAAATGATCTTGGGAATGGAAAGTTTCTCTTTAACTTCAGCTCTGAGGAGGATCTTAACTCTGTCCTTCGACAGGGTCCTTTCCATTTTAACTTATGTATGTTTGTACTGGTCAGATGGGAGCCCATAGTCCATGATGATTATCCTTGGGTGATTCCATTTTGGGTCCAACTGGTAGGCTTTCCCCTGCATCTCTGGACAGACAGAAACTTGAGAAATATTGGTGGGAGAATTGGCCATGTGGATACTCTGGAGCTATCTGAGGGTCGTATGCTCATACAGATAGACTCGCGCCGGCCATTAATATTCTCAAGGAAAGTTCAATCTCCACAGGGAGATGAAGTCACCATTGAGATCAAGTACGATATGTTGTTTAAGCACTGCACTATATGTGGGCTTCTCTCTCATGAGAAAGGATATTGCCCTACTGCTAGTATCCATACTAGACTCCAGCAACCGAGTGAACGTTCTGATGTTTTCTCCAGGGTCCAGGTACCATTGATGCGCCAAGCACAATATTCGGTAGCAATTGAGGAATTTGAGAGATCTTCATGGCAACAGAGGACTGATCAGACTCATGGGGAGATGAGATTAGACAGACATCGTGTTGGAGAGCGTCCTTATGTGGGTCAACCTAGATCCAGAGGTAGCTTTGATACACAAGGAGTGGAACGTTCAGCAAGAGTGTCAAGGAATCGTCAGGACTACTATAGAAGTAGCAAAAATGGAGGTGGTCGATACGAACCTTATCATCGCAAGCCAGAGCAGAGGTGGAGAGCCAAATCTCCAACAAACCTGATAAGTGAGAATGATAGGAGGCGCTTTGATAGAGAGAAGGGCTCTGAGGACCTTCAAGAGGGTAATGTACGAACGCTAGATATTGTTCCCTATGAAAAAATATCTGAGAATATGGAATTTCTGGAGGTTGAACAGCAGAGGAGTGATGAAGGTCACCAAAGGAAGTTGTTAGCAAGTAAGATTGTCACCCCCACAGCAGGAGTCAACCCCATGGAGTGTAATGTAACCACCCGTTCTAAGGGAGCAGCTAGATCACTCAATATCTCTCCTTCTCGTGTGACTGAGATCAAGGAGGATCAGATTATTGGAGCTCTGGATGGTATGGAGTTGGATGAGCAGGATGACAGCATGGTGGGTTTTATACCAAGTGAGGATGATCTGCTAGGAGAGGAGCTCAGAGAATCTGAAACCAAGTGGCCAGAACCACTCTTTGTTGTGGAAAGGAGATCAAAATCAGGGAAGAAGACAAAATCTGGCGTCAAGAGGAATGCTCCATTGGGCTTCCCAAGTAAGAAACTAGAGTTCCTTCGTAGGGGATCTCCAAGCAAACGGTCAAAGTCTTTGGGATCAAGTTCGACTGGTGGTGCTGGTAGATCGGGGCGACACAGCACAAAGAGGATGAGAGATAGGCAGGGGGGAAAAGAGGATGTGATTAGGCCTAAAAACTCATCCAATATGGAGTCATGAAGACGCTCAGTTGGAACTATAGAGGGATCGGGAACAACCTCACAGTTCGACGCCTTAAGGAGATGTGTCAGAAGCATCGCCAGGACTAGTGTTCTTATCAGAGACGAAGAATAATAGGTCTTTGTTGCAAAACATCCAGACCGACTTAGGATTTGATCGTTCTTAACTGCTATGATCAAGAAGAATGTCCCTTTCTCATGGGGAAATGCTCAAGACGTCGCATTCACCACCTTGAAGACCAAGCTGACCCAGGCACCAGTTTTGGCCCTTCCTGACTTTGATGAGATGTTTGAGGTCGAGTGTGATGCATCCAGGGTGGGCATAGGGGCTGTTCTGCACCAGAGGAAGAAACCAGTGGCCTTTTTCAGTGAAAAACTATGTGGTGCAACCCTCAACTACCCTACATATGATAAAGAGCTGTATGCATTGGTTCGGGCTCTAGAGACATGGCAACACTACTTGCTGTCCAAGGAATTCATCATTCATACCGACCATGAAACTCTCAAGCACCTAAGAGGCCAGACATCACGTAAGAGAAGACATGCTAAGTGGCTGGAGTTTATTGAAACCTTCCCTTATGTCATCAAGTACAAGAAGGGAAAGGAAAATGTGGTTGCTGACGCCTTAACTAGGAAGCACGCCTTGATCACCATCATGGATGCAAAGGTACTGGGGTTTGAATACATTAAGGAGTTGTACCAAGAGGACCCAGAGTTGAAGGAGGCTTTTCACTCATGTGGAAAGGGAGCTTTCCAAGCCTATCACTTGCACGAGGGGTTTTTGTTTTGAGACAAGAGGCTTTGCATACCTCAGTGTTCAATGAGGGACCTCATCCTTCAAGAAGCACACGGTGGGGGTCTTATGGGTCACTTTGGCGTAGAAAACACCTTGGCTATTGTAACTGATCACTTCTTCTGGCCACACCTAAAGAGAGACGTGGAGAGACATTGTGCTACATGTGTACCTTGCCACAAGGCCAAATCCAGGTCACACCCACATGGTCTATACTTACCATTACCAATTCCTAATGCTCCTTGGGAGGATGTTTCTATGGATTTTGTCTTAGGTTTACCCAAAATTAAGCACAATGATTCAATATTTGTGGTGGTGGATCGATTCTCCAAAATGGCCCACTTCATACCATGTGACAAGACCAATGATGCGACCCAAACTGCAGACCTGTCCTTCAAGGAGGTGGTGCGTTTACATGGGCTACCAAGGACCACTGTGTCTGACCGAGACACTAATTTCTTGAGCCATTTCTAGAGGACCCTGTGGAAGAAGCTTGGTACCAAACTACTCTTCTCCACGACCTGCCACCCTCAAACAGATGGACAAACTGAAGTGGTAAACCGAACCCTCTCTACCTTACTTAGAGTCACACTTGGTAGAAACTTGAATACTTGGTTAGATGGCATACCCTTGATTGAATTTACTTATAACCATGCTACTCATTCTGCTACTAAGATGTCCCCTTTTGAAGTTGTTTATGGTTTCAATCCACTAACCCCTTTGGATCTTAAGCCAATTCCACAAGTTGAGAAAGTTAATCAGGATGGCCTAAAGAAAGGGGAAGCTGTGAGGAAGCTACATCAGAATGTCCGGGAGAACATCATCAAGAAAATTGAGGACTACAAGAGGAGAGCTGACAAGAAACGCAAGGAGATGACCTTTGAACCAAGAGAATGGGTCTGGCTCCACTTGAGAACCGAGAGGTTCCCACAGAAAAGGAGTTCTAAACTACCACCTAGGGGAGATGGTCCATTCAGAGTGTTGGAAAAGATCAATGACAATGCCTACCGCCTAGAACTTCCAGGTGAGTTCAACATTTCTCATACGTTCAATGTTGCTGAATTGTCCCCTTATCTTGCAGATGAACCAGTTTTGAGGCCATAACCTTCTGAAGGGGAGAGAATGATGAGTACATGGACCAGAACTAGGATCCCATAACCATTCTTAGGGTCACAGAAGGTCCCATGCGACGTTCCAAGGCTAGGAGACTTAAGGATGGTTTCATACTTGTCGTCCAAGCTATCCTAGATAACATGGATGAATCACCAAACATGCAAATAGCTTAACCCACCAAAGTAGAGCATATCAACAAACTAAGTGATGACTTGAGCAATGCCTTTGCGCAACTCAATATCACTCCAGGTAAGGAAGCTCATTTGGCTGAAACTGACAAAGATGGTTATGTTGCAGGAATGGATGTGGAAGGAGACCCCATTTCTGATGAAACCCACATGAGTAAGAATGAAGGCTTCAAAGACTCAAGTAGTGAAGAACCTGAAGTGGAAGACGAAGTCAAGAGTCCTATCAAGATTGGTCCAGACGTCCTCAAGATCAACTACTTAGCAAAGAAGGCCAACACTGAACCAAGGAAAGTCTTTACTTTATCTACACTTTGTGCAGGTAAGATGGGTTAGTCTAGTGGTTCCTAGAACTCTCCCATCCCACAAACAACCAGGGTTCGAGTCCAGGACTTAGCTTAGGCCATATTTTCTTTTAATTTGCAACTTTCCTTTTTGGTCTTAAATCGGGCAATGTTAGTTTTCTAATTCTTTTAAAACTCTAAGTCCTGTCGTTTTGAGTCTTTTTCCTTTTCTTCAGTCGACCATTAGGTCAAGGCTGAAGTACTATTAATAAAGTCCCACACGCAGCCATTGAAACACACAATTTTTTACCTAGATCAATATATGGGTCAGTTTTCCCCCTAAGCAAGCCGCAGACGACTTCTTCTTTCTTGTGAGATTCAAGTGAGCATAGTCTTGAACAGTATCAAGGATCCCTCATCATCCTTGTGGTATTCTTTGCTCCATCTACTTCATCATCAACTGATCCAACAAGAGAGAGCGTGCAAGCCATCTTGTTAGATCCCATCCTCACTTGATTCTACATCCGGTTAAGTGTCCATCAATCGACCATCCTTGGTCTTAGGGGGGTATCCTTTCATTGAACCCAAAGGTTTTAGGATGTCATATCGATTTCTGCCCCCCCCCCCATGAGTAATATGCTCTTAATGTCGGTTTAGATATTGCACTATGCCACCCGAAATTGGGCCACAATCAACATTTGTTTAGAGGTCACACTCTGCCACACGAAAGTAGGTCACTATCAGCGTCGTTTTAGACGTTGCACTTCCCACTCGAGAGTAGGCAACTATTAACGTCGTTTTAGATGTTTCACTCTTCCACTCGAAAGTAGGCCACTATCAACATCTTAAGGTGCTGCACTCTGCTTCTTGCAGGAAAGCCACTGTTATACTTTTATCTCTTGCTGGTTTGACTTTGGCCCTGTTAGGGGTTAGGCAATCGCCAATCTTATCGATCGGTGCTGGTGTGAATCCACCTAGTGTGGTGATTTAAATGCCAAACTTGCGGCTTTCCACGTCTGGATAAGCAGTGTTTATGTGTGCTTCTGGACTTTGCAGTTTTTGCTCGATGTATCAACCCTGGGGTTTGTTTACAGTACTTTGCAAATGTACTTTGTGCCCCCTGCGTTGTGTAGCACGTAGCGTTTCAATGTGGGAATATGCACATTTTGTAAGTTTTCCTGCATAGGTTTTAGCACATGGCCTATATGCAGGAATTAGTTATTTTTGACAGCATACTTAGGTTTGCGCGGGTCCATTCCTGCTTTAGTCGTATACCTTTCATGTTTGTGGGCGTACCACTTATATGCAAGGTTTTAAGATTTGTGCATGTACAAACTCTGAGCTTGGATACAATACTCTGCATTTATAGTTATGCTTCCTTTGTTGGTGTAGGAGTTGGCATGTTGCATACGATGATCCCTGCGTAATAAGAAGTGTACATGCTTCTAACGCAGTACTTTGCATGTTATTTAATATGCTCCTTTCCTAAGAGTAAGTGTGTAAGCTTCTTAGGCAGTATTTTGCATGATATGTATATGCTCCCTGCCTAAGAGTAAGCATGTAAGCTTCTCAAGGAGTACTTTGCATTATATGTAATATGATCCCTGCCTAAGAGTGATCCACTTTGGTATCTCTAATACACTACGTAGTCAGTAAATCTAAGAATTGTGCTATAGAGTGGCTCAATAATAAGTTAAAATTGAAAACGACCATAATCCCCTTCTTTACTTTATAAAACAAAATAAAATCACATAAAATAAAACACAATATCAATAATCCTCCCCCAAAATTAAACAACACTTCCCCCAGTGTTATACAGTCTTAGATTGGTGGGAAAATATATCATAAGGACGAAATTTAACAAGCAAAATAGGTATACCTGCTTGCTGATGTTGAGTGTCGATTGGCACAATTAAGTGATCATCGATCGATGTCGGATTGGTCCATCGATCGAGAGTGATCAGGTCTCAGTCGATGCTCTGGGCAGTTGTGTTTCCTCGGGTCTTTTTTTACCTACAACAAATTAAAGACGAAAAATCAGTGAAAATGAAAATAAAAACTAATTTAAAACTTACTAAATGGGTTGCATCCCACTCACCGCTTATTTAAGTCATTAGCTTGACTTCTAGAGATCAGATTCACTCGAAATGAGAATGAGAACTTGCTCCAAAACAAGTCTCAATGTCTACTCTCTTCAGATTCATCACACTTTTTGTGAAAGCCTTCACATACTCTTGGCCTTTGTCTATCGTCTCAGAAATAAAGAGTGCTCGGAGCTTTGCAAATGTCTGTGAGAAGCATCTGTTGTGCACTCTATATTTTTTGACACCATCTAAGAAGTCAGGAATCAATGACAACTGAGGACCCCCCCCTTGGTCTTTTTTCTCTTCTTTCAATGCTTCCTCTTCTTTCCCCCAGATTTTTCTGATCTCGTGGTGGTGCCTCCATCAAAAATATTTCAACACACTTCAAACTCCTCGTTCTCAGATACACGATGGGTTTCGATCGACAGTGGAGTGGTAGTTCCGATTGAGATATGTACCGAAGAGAACTTTTTGACACCACCTTCTAGACCTGATTTTTCCTGAGAAAACAGTTGTATGCAGAGGATATTCTACTATCCAAATCCCAAAATCTAGGTGCTCACTTATGTCAGGTGGAATAGGCGATTCAGCTTCAGAAATAGCGCAGGGAATCATAAACTTCACAGGGTCATATATCCTCTTATCTCTTTTTTGAAACCCAGCAGCTTCTTTTACTCAGATAGGTGGTCACATACGTTCTAGGATGGCAAGGTGTGAGACCTCAAACTTGTGCATTCTCTCCTCAACTGTTTCGAGATTAACTATGTATCCCGGCATCTCATCCAACAATGGGTGTCAATCGATACCATGTGGATGGTGTCGATAAATGCTAGCCTTTGGTGAAATTTCTAGATCTTGTCTTGAACTGTTCTCGTCGTCATCAAGCTACGTCTACGAATTTTGACCCAAATTTTAAGGCTGTGCTTCATCCTCTAGCTCCAAGAAATCCTATAGCTTGAAGAAATCTTCCATAGTGATCTCTTTATAAAAATCCAAATATTCAAGATGTTCTCCATCCTCTAGTTTCAAGAAATCTTTCATGGAAATTTCTTTGTCTACATCTAAGGCAAGATAGAAATTTCAACATCGGTGCTCTTCGGTGTCGAGTCTGAAATATCCTGAGGAAGACTTGATCTTTCAGAGATTTTAAGAGGTTTCCATCGACAAGATGAGTTTGAATTGTTCGACACTTAGGTCGGATCACTAATATCAGCTTTGTCTGCTCCTCTCAGCTCTCCAGATCCATGTTGTTTATCACCCTCTAACATAATGGAATCAACAACGTTCATATCTCAGCATAGATTCCATCTTTATCTTTAGATTTTCTGCAGCATCATAGAGAAAGTTGTTGAGAAAGGTGTTTGTGGTGTCTTTCCAGGTACAGAGAGATCTTGGTGGCAACTTCTTGAACCAGCAGGCTGCGTTTCCAAAAAGAGAATATTAGAAGATTTTTCAAAAGTAGTAGTCTTCAGAGACTCCATTTCACTTAATGGTTGATGCTAAATCTTTGAATGTTTTGAGGTGGTCAATGGGATATTCATGAGGTAGACCATGAAAAGGGATGCGGACCCACAAGAGAGATGTATGCAGGATTCAGCGCAATGAGTTTCCTCTGAGGTGCAGAACGACGCATCGCAGACCTGTTGGCATAGAAATCCTCAGGCCTATTGAAGTCTCTAAGTTCCCTCTCTCGTTCAGTCCCAACTTTCACAGCAACAGCAGTAGCATCAGGGATTGCAGCCCCCTGCATAAAAATCAGATGTTCTGCATTGTTGTGATTGCAACCTTCTTCGTCTTGTAAAATCTCATTCTCATGAAAACTCAGTATGAGTAGTTTAACCTTCTTTGTCTTCTCACAAGTAGTGTCAATCGACAATGAGGTGTTGGTGTCGATCGATACTTGTGTCTTTACGCTTTCCATCGCTTCTGCTTGGAGGTGTTGATTACCTCGTGGACTTATAGATAGTGCGTGAAACAGTAGGTCCTTCTTTGAAGAACTCAAAAATCCTCTTCTCATTTCTTCCCGGAACCGAGATGTATGTACCTGAAACGTAAGGAAAAAAATTATGTAACTAAACTAAAAATAAAAATCTTGACAAAATCCTACACTTAGTCTAATGGTGATCAAAGTCCCCGACAATTGTGTCAACTTTGATGTGCTCAAATTACCTAAAGAGAAACTCTCTCAAATAAGAGATAGATTTCAGTACATAAGAATCGTATTCATGGAGACTCGATATCTAACACAATAGACTTGAGTATTAGATCAAGCTAGGTTAAATAATATAAAATCTGTAAATCAAGTGGTAAAGCAAAGCAGTAAATCATAGAGACGTTTGTAAGCGATGGAAGGAAGGTTGCTAGACTTAGGGTTTCATTTAGGTTATCATAACTCTAGTCCATAGAAGCTAAGGGTTTGATCCTAGAACTCTAATGCAGTAGTACAATATCCAGCTCTCGCTGCAAGTCTAATCAGATGACTAAGTCCTATGTTCTCAGCTATCGAATACAAACAAGAAAGAAGTATCGATCGATACTATTGAGTGAGTTTAGATCGATGATTCCTCAGACAAGAATTAACACCCTAATCGAGATGTTTACTAGGTTAACTAAACCAGCGTCGTGTGCGCCTAACAACCTAGCTAAGCAGAATTATTATTAAGATTTGAACCTACTCACGGAGTTGTCAGTTATCCTAAGAACAGGGTTCTAGTTAGCTACTCTACAACAAAAGTAGTTAGAACAATTCTGTGAAGGATACAATAAATCAACCTAGCAATTCTATATTGCAGAACAATATTCAAAACCCTAGAAAATGTAAACCTAGCAGTGGATATATTTAGACATGATAGTTGTCACATAAATCATAGATGAAATAGAAGTAAATATAAAAACCAAAACAAATGGAGTTCCAAGAGGACTCTGAAGGAGTTTCTCTCTTCTCTCCTAACCTAAGAGAAAACCTAAAACAGTAGAATAAAAAGCATAGCCTAAACAATGGCTAGAGAACACATAAATATGGTTTTAAGTCGACCAAGGGTATTCCGGTAACTTGTGATGACTTATGGGCCTTATTCAGTCTTGAAATAGACTCGGCCCGTCTTCTTGCATCAGTGTTGATTGACACCATCAGGTCTTTGTCGATCGACAATCCTTCTAAATATTGATAGCTTTCTCTCGCGAGGCATAGATAACACTCTTCAGTAAAACGAGCATAACTTTAGATCTAACCATTAGTTGGACCTCAAACCGGTGGCACTGGAATGATAACTCAAATTTCTATCTTACTAAAAAAAGGAGCTCAGTCTCACTGTGGGAAGTTTTCCAGACATAGCTAAACTTCTGATGCATATGGGGAGTTATGCACCTCAAAAAGCTCCAAAATCCTCAAAGTTTTCCAAAACGTATATGAACCTGAAGACACTCTAAAATAGATTCCAAAAACATATAATATTTTCTAAAAAGGTCTTATACCATGGCCTAAAAGTGGTAACATCCATGATATAGTCTTGCTGTCTCTGGATAATAGTATGTATGCAATCTACCTTCAGATCCAGTTCTTCCATACATTTTCTCAACCATAGAATATTGTTGTTGAGAGGGTAATAAGTTGCATCCAGCCTTCTGCAAATATCATCAAACATCTGCTCCTGAGCTGTAGTAACTTCATCAATCATCTCATCAACTTGATCTTTATGTATGTTGCAGGTTCTGGCCCATAATGAGGCTTAGGATGGACTCAAGGCATCTGAAAACATCCTTAATATTGTGGTAAACTCAGATAACGGCCTCCCACACTCTCTGCCACCTCAAGTATTGCTGCTATATCTTCTTTCGACACATTGATGATCCTTCTATCCATAGCTTGTCATAGCCCTCTTCATCTCTGTAAAAGCCATACTCATCTGGTGCTACTACACGTATCCTCCTTCTAGGAGGAGTGGCGGCTTCAACCAGAATATCTCTCGTCTTCTCTGTATTTGCAGTAGTGTCGACCGATGCCGGTTGAGTGTCGATCAAAACTTCATCATCATCTTCATCCTAACGACCAGAATCAGAATAGATAGCTGCCACACATCCTGGGTCATCACCCAACTCAATGTAGGACGTGTGCTCCTTGATCACTTGAACAAATTCATAGAAAACATTTTTATCCATGAGTGTCAGGCACATATGATTCATCTACATGTCTCAAACAGCTCTTCTAGTAGCCATAAAATCTCTCCCAGGTAGTAGAGAAGAATTACAATCTATATGAATATCCATAACGTCAAATCCACTAGAATTCCTCCTGAATTCATCTTAGAGAAATCCACAAATCTGAATAATCAATTGAAGGTTCTATTGTTGGGCTCAAAACGGGAATCTTGAAATCAACGCACATGATTGCTAAGACTATTCCCCGAAGGAAATTAATTTTGAACAATCATACATAATAAGTTTCGGCACAACAAAGAAATGAACACATTGTCTAGTCGCCCATGTGCGACTAGACACGAAACGCCGTCTAGTCCCCATGGTCAACTACACTAAAAACACCGTCTAGTCGCCCATGGGCGGCTAGACACGGAACACCGCCTAGTCACCCATGGTAAACTAGACAAGCAACACCGTCTAGTCGCCCATGGGAGACTAGACACGAAACACCGTCTAGTCGTCCAAGGTTGATTAGACCCGAAACATGGTCTAGTCGCCCATGGGGGACTAGACACGAAACATAGTCTAGTCGCTCATGCACAACTAACATGACATAGTCTACTCGCCCATGGGCGACTAGAGACGAAGCATATTCTATCCTCCCATCTTCATCATCCTCTCTATCTTATCTTTTCTAAGACGTCTCTTGTTTTGTCTCGATTGGAGTTTACATCAAAGTTTTACGATAAAAATCGTACAACTTGTTTTCTCGCCAAAACTTCAAGACTATTGTGTAAAATAACAACGGTTAAGATAAACACCAACATTGTCTCAATTACATGAGAGGTTTGTTATTTTGCGAAATCAACATTGTATAAACGTATGAACGACGATTTCTTTGAAAAAAATTGTAAAATCGCTAAAATTGAAAACGGCCCGAAAAAGTCTAAAACACAATAAAGGCTAACTTACAATTTCAGACAAGAATTAACCTGACTGCAATGATGGTCTACCGGATTTCCGCAAAGGATAAATGGAAAAGAAGATAACTTCAAGACTCCAGATGATTATGGAAAACTAAGAAGATAAGAAAGATTTCTGCGGAAGATAAACTCAAATCAGAAGCAGAAAAAATAGACGACCGGCCTTGGCGACCTATATAAAGAAGAGAAAAGAAAGCGAATGGGGGGATCCCAAAATTAGGTTTTGGGGTAAGTTATTGTTCGCTTTCAGAGAACTTAGGATCTAGGCGGCTAGACTATCATGTTTGATAAACCTCATCACTATCTCCTTGTCATCGAGTTGACGATCCAGGATATCGATGTCGCAAGAGTATTGGTCGACACTGGAAGCTGGGCTGATATTATCTTCAAAGATGCCCTCGAGAGAATGAAAATTGAGCTCTCTGAAATCATAGAGAGTTCGAGCCCGATAGTGGGATTCTCGGGAGAAGCTACTATGACCCTCAGCTCAATTAACCTCACGGTTAAAGCTAGGAGCATAACCAAATTCATGGAATTTTTAGTCGTCAATTGACCTGCATCGTACAACGCAATCATGGGCGTTCTGTTACAGCCCAGAATGGGGGTCGTCCAAATGATCTACTGAGGTTTCCAATCGGTTCAACCAAATTAGGTCAAAAGATCGATATTGATGGAATCCTTGTTGTAAACCTGAAACAAATGGAAAACAAATGAGATGAGGATTATGATATGAACTAAGAAATGAAAATAGACAAAGATAAATGATAGATAGGATGGAATCAGGCTGCTGGACGTGTGTCACTCTCAGCCTGATCAATAGATGATCGAAGTGGATAGGATGGAGCAAAACTTGCTGGATGTGTATCACTCTCAAGCTTGGCAAACGAATGGGATGGAAGTGAGGATGGATTGAGGACTCCACAAGACTCTATGGAAGGGAAGCTTGATAAGTCGTGGTGCTTTGGAGCTGATTCTCAAAAACTCTAAAGACTTGAGACAATAGTTTTAAGAAAACTAGAAAACTGGAAAATTCTTATTGCTTTCGAATTGGTGTGTTATGTTCTTCTTGGCTTATCCCTTGGTTTCCTATACCAATTTTACTTTTCCTTGGACAGGATAAGTGCATTAATCTTGTCATGGAATTAATAATATCATGATGATCTAAAGTGAAAGTTACCTCATGTTTTGTCACTTGAACGATCCTTTGTTCAGATTTCGGTTTCCACTTGTGGTGTGGATTTTGATTGAGCTCATGTTCTGGTTCTGTCCTTGGAACATCAGTAAGCATATGGATCTCATCTGGTATCCCTGTACATGTAATACACACGTTTAAACCAGTATCTAAAGGTGATGTTAAACACTTACCTTTGGTTGATACTTTGGTTGATACTTTGGTTACTGGTTTTGCTTCTTTAAGAAACAAAAAATGGCACCATGTCTTGGGATTTCTTCTGGTCCATAATATGGACTAAGTTTGGTGGTTCCTCTCCCTTGAGTTTCTGTGCCACAGTGCCTGTTACATAATCTTTTGACAAAGACAAATGCATGACACTAGAATTGGGAACCAATAAATCAGTTTGAAATAAACTGTCACTGATTTTAGATAATTCAGTTTTATGTTCTTGTGAAGTTTCTTTCAATACTTTTTCAACAGGACAAATCACAGAAAAGTGTTCTTTCTCTTGGCATATATATATAGGCTCATTATCAGAGTAAGAAGACTTACCTTGAACAGTGCTGGCCGGATTGGACAGCATGTATGTTTCAGCATTGTTCTCTTGAAGCAACTTGGATTGGTTTGTGCATTGAACTTCTTTCTGGGCATTGAAAGGTCTGCTCCTGGTGACTTGTCTCCGTGGGTTCTAGGCTTCTCAAGACCTGTATTAACACCTTTGTACAAAGACAAGTGACTCATACCAGTGGGAAATGATTTATAACCCAATGTATCAAGTATAGGACTTACCATAGCCTTTACTTACATAGAACCTTGTTCTGGCTTTTCTTTGGTACTGATCAAAGTGTTTTGACCGACAATTTTACTCATCTCCATGGTCTCTGGGATGTATCTCTTCTGGTCTAAGCAATGGGAAATGGTATGGCCTTTGTTTGGCCACATGCTGCCTTGTGAAGGCAAGCCTCTTTGACCTTCTTGTGCTATCACTTTTCTTGCTTCTTTGGAACCATGAGTTGGGTACCTCCTTGGGTATAGTTCCTGGATTTCAGAACTTTTAAAGTCTGGTGTAAACTCATGCCTTATGACTTCCTTAAGATCTCTCTACGTTTTGATGGTTGGCTCCTTGTAAAACCATCTATCATCTTTTTCTTGTACCCACCATTTAAAGGCATCTTCTCTAAGTTGATCAATGGCATAAGACAGCCTCTCCTTTTTCTGGATGTTGTTGTAGTAGAACCATTCATCAAGGTTCCTTTCCCATCTTAGATAGCCTCTTTTTCCTGAAAATGAAAAGAGTTCAACTTTATCAGCAAAAGAGTTATAATCAAACCGAGAATTAACAACATAATTATTGTGGATTTTAGAAATTTGTTGTGGGTTGATCCTTGAAGGATCTGGTGGTTTGGGCTCGACATAGACAGCCTCTGGTGCATCTCCAAATCTTCTTTCTCCTTCATGTGGTCGTGGACCATGTGCTTTAATTCTTTTCTCCATCCGAGAAATCTGATCATTAAGCTTTTGTAAAACTGCCAACTGCTGGCTCATTGTGGCCCTTAATGTTTGGCCGTGTGTTCCATCTAAAATTTCTTCATGAAAACAATCTAAAATAGAAGGTGACGGTATGGGAATTTCTGGTCGAAACAAAACAAAACAAATGCAAGAATGAAACTTTATACTAAACCGACAAAATATGCTATTATGAACCGAAATGAAATAAACTATGCAAATGATTTTTCTTCTGGTTTTCTTTTTATGCAAGCACGAAATATATAAATGAATTATGCACTAAATTAACTAGGATGATTTTTTTTTATACTTGACTTGATATGCAAAACAAAGAAAAAGGAAACAATTTAAATGCAGATTTTTATGGTATTTTCTTTTGGAAACTAATGAATGCAAACAACTTGAATGATTTTTGTCTTTTTGAAATATTCGTGGATCAAACTAAATAAACACTTCTTCTTTATTTTTTTTCTGGTTTTAACAAAATGAACAGCAAGAACACACGAAAAAATGCAGAAACAAAAATTGAAACAAAAGACAGTTTTTATTGTTTTTCGGTTTAAGATGAAATGAAAGCAAATGCAAGAAAATGAATGATGCAAGGACAGATATCACCTGAGTCAGGAGCTTAAGCTCTGATACCAAATTTTAAAGCCCAGAATGGGGGTCTTCCAAATAATCTACTGAGGTTTCCAATCGGTTCAACCAAATTAGGTCAAAAGATCGATATTGCTGGAATCCTTGTTGTAAACCTGAAACAAATGGAAAACAAATGAGATGAGGATTATGATATGAACTAAAAAATGAAAATATACAAAGATAAATGATAGATAGGATGGAATCAGGCTGCTGTACGTGTGTCACTCTCAGCCTGATCAATAGATGATCGAAGTGGATAGGATGGAGCAAAGCTTGCTGGATGTGTATCACTCTCAAGCTTGGCAAACGAATGGGATGGAAGTGAGGATGGATTGAGGACTCCACAAGACTCTATGGAAGGGAAGCTTGATAAGTCGTGGTGCTTTGGAGCTGATTCTCAAAAACTCTAAAGACTTGAGACAATAGTTTTAAGAAAACTAGAAAACTGGAAAATTCTTATTGCTTTCAAAATGGTGTGTGTTACAATGAAACAAATGAAATGAGCTTTATAGGCTCGACCTAAGACTGTTCTAACAGTCATAAAATGACAAAAGGAAACTGAATAACTCAAAAATAAACTCCTGGCAGCAATGGCTTTGATGGCTCCAAGAATATGGTCTTTTAGCATGATTTGGTGCACCATCAATGGAAACTTGGGAGCCTTTGTACCTTGAAAGCTTCGGGACGTGGCCATGGTTTAATAACCTTCCTGATATGCTTGATAAGTTCCTTGAATGAGAATATAGCCGTTGGTCCTTGTCTCCTTTGGTTTGAAGAGTTTCAATTAAACATGTCGGTTTGGCCAATTTGAGCAAACCGGGTCTATCCTCTGGTCTGATTGGATTAGGCTTGATCTGATGGGTGATGGTGCATATTGGGAATCCTGGATAAGCTAGAAAGAACTCCAAAACGTGGTGGTTTTGATGGCTGGGTCGTCCATGAGTTATTGCATCAAATCTGCAAACATCCAAATAAGGCAAGTTGTGGTAAATGAGGATCCTCCTGATCCTATGCTGGCTGGTGCATGGTAGGAACTTGTAGAACTCTTCTGGAGCATTGATTATGTCTTCTGGGGGTCTTGGTATGATCAGATAATCGTCTGGTCGGAATTGGTTGGCTAAAATGTGATTGAACCGAAAGATTGTCCAATCTTTCCTTAAACTGCTTGGTTTGGCCGGTTTTGGGGAAATGAGCATAACTCCTAATTCCCTTGACCAAATATCGTTATCTTGGGATTTATGGAAAGCTGAGATATCCATCTTGAATTCCATGATTGATTCTGGATAAGGCCGCTTCTTTGTTGGACTGAAATTCACTTCTAAAGGCCGAGACTCGCAACTGGATGGGCTGGGAAACCTCCTTTTTCTAAAATCCATAACTTCTGGGTCCGTGAAGCTTTTATTAAAATTCCAAGCCTCAGTTATTCCTTGATGAGTAAGCCTTCTTTTAAAATTGGTTTACCTCCAAAATTCGTTCTGGTTTTTGAGATATTCGCATTGGACTGAACCTCTGTCGCTGGTACCTCTACACTAGTTGGTGTGGACAGTTTGGTTGGACTCTGGCCAACCTGCTGGTTTGTTGGCCGCAACACGTTCCATGGCTTAATTCCATGCAAGCTACCCCTTCAATGTACCACTTGTGTGTCAAATTAACGAGGACCTATGAAATCAAAACAATCTAGGGAGATCGGAAATAATCGTAAGTATGTTTTGCCGCAGAATTGCAGCGAAAGAATTCAATGGCAGAAAATTTTTCGAAAAAGAAAAAGAAATCGATTTCCGTCAAAAACGCCTTACAACAAGATGAAACGGAAATCTTTTGAAAATTACAGAAAGCTGAGGCCTTACAAGAAAAGCGCGAACCAACTTGCGTAACCGTTTTTTCAATATGTCTTGACGACAAATTCCCTGAGCATTGCGTTGAAATCGGCGCTAACCTTTGCACACCCTTGAAAATGGAGCTTATAGACTGTATGAAAAAGAATTTATATACATTCACTTGGTCTGCCGAAGACATGCCAGGGATCGACCTCAACATAACATGTCACGAAATCAACGTCGGCCCAACTTTCAGACCTGTAAAACAAAAAAAAGACGAAAGCGGGGACCAGAATGCGCCACCGCAAACAATGACGAGGTCGATAAACTCCTCAAAGTCGGATCCATAACAGAGGTCATATACCCAGACTGGCCCACAAACCCTTTGTGGTAAAAAAGAAGAACGGAAAGTGGCGAGTTTGTGTTGATTTTACTGATCTCAACAAGGCATGTCCAAAAGATAGCTTCCTATTACCACACATCGATTGCTTGGTAAAAGCAACGGCAGGAAACAAGCTCCTATCATGGATATTTTTCTAAGGATACAACCAAATTATGATGAATCTCGGCGATCGCGAGAAAACTGCATTCATCACAGATTGCGGCACCTATTGTTACAGAGTAATGCCTTTTGGATTCAAAAATGCAGGCGGGACTTACCAACGACTCATAAACCACATGTTCTTCAAGCATCTTGGAAAAACTATGGAAGTTTACATCGATGATATGCTCATAAAATCTCTCAAAGGACTCGATCACGTCGCCCACCAGCATGAATATTTCTAAATACTAAACATGCATAACATGAAACTAAACATGGCCAAATGCAGTATAACGCCCCAACCGCCCCTACCTGTGAGTCACCCATCCCTCTATCGGGCTCGTGGGCCCCACCCCTGTCCAACGGTCGGTGCGTTAATTTTTCTAAGGCTCGAAATCATTGTTTACTGACCCTGGAATCACCACCCGACCTTTTCCCGTGTTTTGGCCTCACTCGCACGGTATCGCGAATCACTTCCCGATAGGTCACCCATCCTTTCACTACTCCAGCATAAGCACGCTTAACCCTGGAGTTCTAAACGGATGTGTGACGGAAAAGGTAAGTCAACTTTGGTGACATAGGTAGTCAAATCAATTATCTTAAGCCTTTCCACATATCACAACTCGGGATGTTACAATTCTCTCCCACTTAATTGGGAATTCTTCCCGAATTCCGAATGGAACCGGAAAAGAACTCAACCGATACAAAGGAAGAGAAAACAAGAAACGAGAAACAAATGAAACGAACAGAACTTAGCCTTCACAGCAAAAAGAAAAAATAAATCATAACGATAATGACCGACGGACAGAAGAGTGTCATTTTTTTTTGAAAATTCCTAATCCCATAAAACATTTGAAAGTCACTGAAAACTGTTAGAACCGAGGCTCCACAGATCGCCATCCCGGGTCGGAGCCGGGACGGAACCCGCTCTGATACCACTTATAACGCCCCAACCGCCCCTACCGGTGAGTCACCCATCCCTCTATCGGGCTCGTGGGCCCCACCCCTGTCCAACGGTCGGTGCGTTAGTTTTTCTAAGGCTCGAAATCACTGTTTACTGACCCTGCAATCACCACCCGACCTTTTCCCGTGTTTTGGCCTCACTCACACGGTATCGCGAATCACTTCCCGATAGGTCACCCATCCTTTCACTACTCCAGCATAAGCACGCTTAACCCTGGAGTTCTAAACGGATGTGTGACGGAAAAGGTAAGTCAACTTTGGTGACATAGGTAGCCAAATCAATTATCTTAAGCCTTTCCACATATCACAACTCGGGATGTTACAATATATTTCTTCATGTTTATAACACTCCCCTTTAGAGACTAATGGCACTATCGTATCTTGCTCAACGTCTTTGTGGACTCATTAAAAACATTTCTATGAAAACCCAATGGAAAAAAACATAGTTATGTAAAAAAGTACAACCACGCAAACTCCCCCTCGAATGAGCAGTCATAGGTCCTTCGGATGACGCATTTCAATGTTATGGACATGTTTTCGGAATACTGAGGTATGAAATGATTTTGTGAAGAGTTCGGCTGCATTTTCGCATGATCGAACATATATTACTTCAATCTCTTTATTCTTCTTGAGCTCCTGAGTGTAACAGAAGAAAGTCGAATGAATATGTTTTGTTTTATCGTTTTTTGATTTATTCATTTTTCGATTGAGCAACACATGACGCATTATCTGCATATAGAATAGTTGGCTCCCTATTTTCGTCAATCCCACTGCTTGAACAGATGTGTCGGCTTATTGATCTTAGCCATATACATTCTCTACTTGCTTCATGGAGTGCGATAACCTCAGCAAAATTTGAAGAGGTGAAAACAATAGTTTGTTTCTGGGAACGCCAAGATATAGCAGTGTCTCCGATAGTGAAAACATATCACGTTTGCGTTCGGGCTTTGTGTGGATCTGAAAGATATCCTTCATCTACAAAACCAACATTTGACATTTTTATTCTTTAGGATAAAACAAGCCTAAATCAATGATCCCTTGAAGTTAACGAAAGAAATGTTTAATTTCATTCCAATGTCTTCGTGTGGGAGATGAGATGAATCTTCCCAAAAGATTAACAACGAATGATATATCAAGTTTTATACGATTTTCAAGGTACATCAGTGCCTTATTTCACTTAGATATAATATTTAGGATCAAGTATCTCTTCATTTTTTTTTGCAGATGGTCGAAATTGATCATTTTCAACATTACGTGATCTAACGATCATCGAGGTGCTGAGAGGAGTTGATTTGTCAATGGTGAATCGCTTCAACACTCTTTTAGTATATGTGGATTTGTGCACAAATATACCACCTTGAGAATGCTCAATTTGTAAGACGATACATTGTCTGTCCGAGATCTTTCTTCTCAAATTCTCATTTGATTCCTTTTGTATTTCCTTTTATATTTCCTTTTGAGTTCTAATAATATTAAGTCATCAACATATATCGCGATTGTCACAAATCCGGGTGTTGTTTTCTTGATGAAAACACATGGGCATATAGGATTGTTCACATAGCCTTCTTTAATTAAATGCTCACATAGATGATTATACTACATATGCCCATATTGATTTAGCCCATACAATGATCTATGCAATTTTATTGCAGATAGCTCTTTAAGTTTGGAACTTAATTCTTATGGCATTTTAAATCCATCAGGAACTTTCATGTAGATATCAATATCTAATGATACATACAAATAGGTTGTAACAACATCCATGAGAAGCATCTCAAGATTTTTATTAGCGGCTAGAATCATCAGGAAACTAAATGTGATTGCATCCATAAAACGAAAGTATGTTTTCTCATAATCAATTTCAGGTCTTTGAGAAAAAAACTTGTCCACAAGACGAGCTTGGTATCACATAACCTCATTTTTCTCATTTCGCTTTCAAACGAAAACCCATTTGTATCCAACTAGTCTCATATTTGCAGGTGTGAGTACAAGAGATCCAAATACTTACCGTTTATTAAGGGAATCAAGTTCGATTTGTATTGTATCTTCCCATTTTTTCAATCATGTCACTTTTTTGACATTCATAAACCCATTTTGGTTCTGGATCCTCGATTTCCTCATTTATCTCACTTGACACAATATATGAGAAAGCATCATTAAAATCATCATTTCCGTTTCTTTTTCATATCTTCTTATTATGGATGTAGATGATAGACATCCCATGATTTCTTTCTGACTCATGATGCTATATACAATGTCAGTATTCTCATCATTTGTTTCTTCCAAAGACTTTGTGTTATTTTGCGTGTGTCATTTATCTCGACATCCTTCTTTCTAGGATTTTTATTCTTAGAACCAGTAGGCCTTCCACGGTTCAAGCATGTGTTTAGACTCACGTGTATCATATGTTTTTCCTTGTTCATTTGATATTTTGATACAAGTAGGAGCATTTGCAGCTGGTATATGAGATTTAGTTACCATCTTGGTATCCGCAAATGCATTAGGTAAATGATTTGCTATACTCTGTAAATGCATAATCCATCAAACTTCTAGTTTTGACTCATTAGTAAGAGAATCAAGTTGTAACAATGAATGTACATTCCATTTTATATCATTTCCTACATTTTTGTTTTCTCCCCCTAGAACTGAGAATACTTTTGTAACCACCCGGCTTAGTACAAACATGTATTAAAATTGGTTTGATTATTTAATTGGACTAAACCAAAGATATTTATAAACCCGTATGTATCTCTTTCCTAATGTTAACCTAGCCGTCATCTTCTTTATGCGGTAACTCTCGAGGATTCTCATCACCACCAGCACCACGGTTCAACTCCTAAAGTCATCACAGTCCACCGAAGATTCACATCTTCACTGTCTGTGTTGCCACCAACCGGTATTAGTTTGATCCAATCTGAGTTGAGCCGCCGCGTCTCTTCACCCTCGTTCACTTGCATCACTGGATCCATCGTTGAAGTGTAGTTTTTTGAGAGGTTTCTAGTTCGATTCAGGTGATTTCAGACTGCAACCACAACTCTTTGGATAGATCTCATTTCCAGGAATTTGTAGCAACAACGAAATCGAGATCAGAGTTGTACAAAAAAAGTTATTGAAGTTGCTTCTTGGTCAAGAATAAGCTAAAGTTGTTGGGTTGCAGAAACAGTTCAGACCAGTCTCGGTGTAAGGGTGAAACGGCCAACCAAAACAAAACCTTTAAATTTGGAAAATTTTCAATAAGTATTTAACTCTTTCATCTATCATATCCATCAAGCGGATCGTCATTTTGAGTTATTTTCTGAATGTTATATTTGCTTTTCCAAGAAGTGTTGGTGCAGTCTTCGTTTGCGACCAGGCTGGAGGTGAAGCCATTTTGGTTAATCAAACAGTGTGATTGGGGAAACCTCGGTGGATACAGATAGAAGAAATCTAGGACTACATCCCGACCGGAGGAAACAAAAAGTTAACGGTCCATTCTTGAATTATTCATATGTTATCTCTAGAGTTCAGTTCTGCTAGAAATATCATATACGTCTTCTTTCAGAGAGTTCCTGAGCTACGGTTTCAGAACCATCAAGGTCATCCGGTGTTTTCTTAAGAACGTATACCAAGGTGAGGGCTATTCTTGTAACTTCTCATACACTGCTTAGGATTTTGATATGTTCTGTCTTCATGAATTTAGTTTGTCTGGAGTGTTCGTGCTATAGAATTAGGTTTTGTGCTTAAACTGGATATATGGTGTTAGATTGTTCAATATTGGTTGTTTCATTTATAACTGATACTATAAATAAATATATATCGAATATTGAGGTGATAGGATGTTAGCCGACTATGGAGACGTAATTCTGTAGGTCGGCCGGTGACCAATAGATTTGATATGGAGATGCTGCTGAGCAGCCTAGTCGACCTGCTGTGCCAAGGATTTGAGTTCGATAAATCGTCTACGGACGTGTGGTACCGAGCACTTTCTCGGCGTTGTTTCTGACCTGTTAGTGGGCAGAGAGTGCGCACCTTGCTTGGACCATTGTTTGTTCTTTGGGTACTTTAAATACCATGCTTCCAACGTGTTAGGATTAGATTATATTTATTCAGAGTGCTATGTCTGGCTCCATGGACTTTGGGTTTTGCATCACATACCTCAATGAGTAATTCCGCGGTTACTCTCCCCTCATTCTTTTCCATTTCAGGTGAGACATAAGAGTATATGATATTTGGACGAATTGGTGCTACTTGACGTTATTACTCAAATTTAATTTGGGTTTAAGGTGAGTGTAGATTGAGTTATAAGATATATGTTGTGATATGTCGTTGGTGGCACTCTGTTCTCCAGATAGGAGGTGACGGGTGTCACAACTTTCTCATCAAAGTGATAATCAGCAAAACATGCCGAAAAGACATCAACAGTTTGTGGTTCTAGGTATCGTATAATTGATGGGGAATCAAAACCATTCTCAGTCTTCTTTGTGGTCCTATCTTTGTACGTTGTGGTAGTGCTACATGCACATATACCGCACGACTAAAAATTCTTAAATGGGAAATGTTTGGTTCTCGACCAAATGCTAATTGTAGTGGGGAATATTTATGGTATGCACTTAGTCTTATTTGAATGAGTCCTTTTGCATGAAAAATAGCATGTCCCATACATATGTTGGAAGTTTTGATCTCATAATCTATAGTCTTGCAATCAATTACAAACGCTTAATTAAAGATTCAACCAAACCATTTTGTGTAAGAATATGAGCCACAAAATGTTCAACTTCCATTCCTGTTACCATACAATAATCATTGAATGCTTGGGATGTGAATTCACCAAAGTTGTCTTATCTAACTCTTTTAATAGTATAATAAGGGAATTGTGCTCGCACGTTCATTATTTGTGTTTGAAATCTCGCAAATACCACATTTTGAGATGATAATAGACAAATGTGTGACCATTTACTGGATGCGTCAATTAATACCATAAAATAGTAGAATGATCCACAAGGTTTATATACTGATCCACATATATCGCCTTGAATTCCTTAAAAGAACGTTGGTGATTCTTTATCAATTTTGGTTGGCTATGGCCTTGTGATCAATTTTCCAAGGGAACTGAAAAAAACACATGTCATTTTATTTCCTTAAGAAATCTTCAAAATTTTAAGTGAATGACCATTTCAACTTTTTATGATTTTACACATAATTGTGGTGCTCGAGTGACCGAGACAATCATTCCATAATGTGAAATCTTCTAAATTTTCTTTCATTACAAGATTTGATTCGATATGTGCTTTTTCAATCTCAAAGGAAGTTCTGGAAACTTTTTCAATATATGCTTTTTGACACATTTATAAGAAGTTACACAGATGTACTTCTTTCCATCCTCAGTTGTAGACTGAGTATCATATCCTTCAAGAAAAATGTCTTTGAAACTCAACAAATTCCTTTTAGAATTCAAAGAATATAAAGCATTGTTTATGGAAATTTTCTTCCATTTGGCAACATAAAGTTGGCTTTGCCAATTCCTGATTTTGTTCCACTAGCATTGTGATTCATTTCTTTAATTGTCATAAACATCAATAAAAAGAAAACTTGAAATTCATTCATATAATAATCAAATAAGAAAACACACAACAATTATACATTAAGGTGATGTTATTATTTAATTAAAATAGGAATCTAATAATTATACATGACAACACTGGAGACTATTCAATAGTCTTATTATAAGCATTTCAATTCTCTTCAGGAGTAGTCTAGTCCAGCTCATTTGCGAAATCATAGGCTTTGAGGTACCATTTCCTTCAAAGTTTTTTATGAGATTCACTCCCTTGTCTTTGTTTCTCGTGGACGCTTGATATAACTTACAAAAATGTGGGGGAGTAAAACAGGTACGGGATCAATGCCTTTTACATCCATATATGTAACATACATTTTCATGCTGGCTGGTATCCACTTGGGTTTCTTTACCCATAGGAAGTTGTTCAGATCGGTGACCATTTGTAAGTTCCATTCCATTCGGGGTTGTAATTTTTTCCACATTTATTATTGAATCGGTGACAACGACCCTAATTAGTTTGATTCTCCTATGAACTTTCTACCGTCGTAACATTCACATCAGGGAATGTCTTGGCTCCTGTTGGTTAGAAAATATGTTTTTGGATCAGGAGATCATTGTTCTTTTCAGCCCACATGAGCGTAACCATCAACCCAGAAAATTTCGTGTACCCACATTTTCTGTAAATTTGGGGTAGGACGTGAAGCTCTTTGTGGAAAGTGTTGTGTGTCTTTTTGAGCATTTCTTCCTCAGAGATGAGACTACCACAATACTTCAGTTGTTAAACTATCCTCTTGAGAATTGCAATCCTCAACCTTCTGGAAATCCTGAAACCTCAGTTTTTTCACTTTTCCCAGAGCGTGAAGAAGATTGATTTCCTTCAGGTTATCGAACATTTCCTCCAAAGCTTGTCACAATTGGGTCTTCTATGCTAGCATATCCATGCTTAACATTCTCATTGATATGTTTCATCAGGAAAATTATCGCTTCAGCCTTATGCTCATGCAGAATTTTTTTCCGATTATAATCGTTTCGGTTAACTTTTTCATCACTAGATAGGGTTTCACGTTTGTGATCCATCTGACTTAGTTTTCGCTAGTTATTTTGAGAGTCGGAAACTGAAGATTATCAACTCTTGCCACTTGTATTAATAACACAAAACAATAAATTTTATTTGAATTTCATAATTTTAAAAACAAATGAACAATTTACATTAATAATACAAGCAATTACGAGAAAAAAAAAACACCACATAGAAAAGTAAACTGATATTTAAGGTAAGTTCAATCGGAATAAATTTTCCATCGTAAAGACCATGCATATAAGCAATGATTACAATCGCACATAAAACTAAAAGAAAACAAATCATCTTTCTCCAGAGAGAAAATGAGGAGAAATTTGTTTGAAAGTATTTGAGAGAAGATGAAATATTTTGATGTAGTAAAATTATGAAATATGTGTGTAATTATAGGTGAAAAATATTGTTCATAGCCGTTTGAAAAAATGTGAAAAGTTTAAAAAATTCTTTTTAACCGCTGGGATTAAAGCATTTAAATCGAAAATCAATCTGAAAATATTGTAATAGGAAGTCAACAAATATTTAGCAATTTTCAAAATATTTGATATAGGTAACCAAACACATATATAATAACAATAATATAGTTGAGATGCAATTATAAATAGTATTATGGTGATAAAACTATTTTCGTTAAAATATTAAATAAATTATGCAACGGCTCAGCTAAGCCAATAGTTATCGTGTATTTAGCAATCAAAGTTTATTAATGAGGACACATACCAACCACATTAATATAGGTGAGTAATATTGAATTTAAATAGTACTATAAAATAATAAATATTAATATTGGTGGTATACCACTCAATATAGCAAGGGATATATGATAAATATAAACTTTATTTGAATTGCAGAGGGATCATGGTGATAACATGTTAAAATAATTATATAATATTGTATCAGATAATTCAATAAAAGTAAAAATTTTAGACCTGCATAGAGAAGATAATACTAATATAAAGAGAATGCGAGAGAGAATGTAATATAAGAGGAAGAAGAGATGTTGTGTTCGAACAAATTTGTTCCTTTTTATAGAGTAAAAAGTTGAAGTTACAATGCATGAATAGTGACATAGGCTACACATAATAAACATTCATAAAGATTGTCAAGTTTTGGTGTATGCATTGTTGACATTGTTGACATATATTTCTACACGTTTATAATATATTTATCTATATTATAAACTATTATATTTATCATGTATTTTTTATTTATTATTAAGAAAATAAGTTTTATCTGATTTTCAAGTTTATCACTTAATATTATGTGTTTATCTAGCGTAGGAATCTTGCCACATAAGGTTTTGTATTCTTCATTAGTATGCAGTTTTTGATGATTTAATAAGAAATTGATTTCTAAATGAGCTTTATAACAAGAAAAAGAGTTTTTTCTAACCAAGACCTTTTGTTAAAGCCATGAAAGGAGTATTTTCGAACCCTAAAAGATTCCGTTCCATCATTTAGTATCAGAGATACGCTTCTTTGATTTCTTAATTCAAGATAATTACGGATGTCAGTATGAGTACTAGCATCTATTCTATCTAGGACGATAATACATTTGAGAAAAAAATAAACCATAAGATCTATCGAGAGCAATCTATTTGCAATCCAAATTCAAAACAAATATGATTTATCTATATATATTTAATTATAATATTTATTATGTAATCATCTTAGTTATTTATTATTAAGGTAGTCATGTCTTAGATAGGTTTTTAATGGGTTTCAATTTTATCTCTTATTATTTGGTATTTATTCACTTGTACATTATCTCTATGTTGCTTAAAAGCGAGAAAAAGTATTTCCAAACCATATTTTTTTTGATAGATCACTGATAAGAATATTCTCAAACCGTAGAAGATTCCGATTAGCTTCAAACCATTTTTTATTAGGAGACTTTGGATTGATAAAAAAATTCAGACTCTCATGTGGCAGCTGAGAAATAAAAATTGAAGTTGTGGTACGGGCTGAGAATTTAACATTTCTGTTAGTTTAAAGCTTTCACCTAGTTTTTGATGCTATACTAAACCAGTTTAATTAACTTCTGGTGACCAGTATTTTCACTTGAAGGATTTGGTCTTCAGCTTTTTAAAAGTTCAAAGAGATGGGCTGGATAAGTTTTAATGAAGGCCATCAAGTACAAATTAGCAGACAAACCCAGAGACTATCTTTTTAGCAAGATAAATACATTTTTTTCTGTAACACTGGATAAATACATATCTAGCTAGAGTATCACTGGATTTTTGGAGAAGGAAATGCCATTAAGATTCCCACATCTTTGAATTTGGATCATTTGAGTCTAGAAAGCATGTTTGTTCAGTGAATAAGTAAAACAAAACCAAACATGACATTGTCTATCTTATGGAACCGTGTGCAGTAATGAGAGTGGAGAGAAAGATGATGTGTAAAAAGGTAAGAATGATACTAGAGATCATCACATGAAAAAGTAGCAGCTGCAGAAATGGAAAGTTTTAAGCTTCAGGTCTGTTCTGTTTCAGTCAGAACATTTTTATCTTTGTTAATCCCACATAGCTCACACTTTTTTTTTTACAGCTGGAGAATTGCTTTCAAGTCAGATGAAGCAGCAGTACTGTACGATCATATGCTTACGTGGGTAACCGAGGAAGACAGTAGAGTTTGCCTTCAACTTCTGTCTTTATGTAGATTTGGGGAAGCGACCAATCCAACACAGTTCTTGATAGAACTGTAATATATAAACTACAGAGAACTGAATAGTTTAAATAATTAAAATGATAAAATTATACCAAAGTGTAAGAAAAGAGGATGATACAATTGCAGAGTCGAGATATTATCTATTTCCTTAACTCAAAATACGGAGAGCGACGGTTCAATAACGTAATGAATCCCATTATACAACTGAAAAAAATCTTCTGATTTGCATCCTTCTATCAAAACCTTGACGAAATTTGTTTTGTGTATACTCTCAGATTTAAAAGAAAAAAAAATCAAAAGAAAAAATATATATGAAAGATTGTTGGTTTTCTCTCTGTATCAAACAAGTTAACACAAGTGCTCTTTTTATAAGTTCAACAAGATGAGACACGTTATGTCATTATGGAAACACTATCATAAACAATCATTAATAGAAATAAAGGACATTTAATTCCCATAACTAATGATTCAAATACGTTAGTGTTTTAGTCATAATGTGGCATTGACCAATTCAAAACCACAATATATTTAGTTGGGTTTACATTTTATGAATAAGATTTTAAAGTAAATTAATCGACATGAAGTCCAATTAATCAATTAAACCAAAGTGAAAAAATTGCTAATTTTTTTATACTTAGCCAAATTTAAAGCTTTACAAGTTTTTATATCACTAAAAATTTGCTAATTCTTTTTTATACTTAGCCAAATTTAAAGTTTTACAAGATTTTTATATCATTCACTTTGGATATCCATTTCTCATTCAAACCAAAATTCGATTTTGACAAACAAATACACTAACTCACAGAGTTCACGGTAACGATCACATCGTGCCAAAAATTTCAGTCCTTCTGACAGACGTCTCAGTCGAAAAACCCATCGAAAAAATATCCACACCACTTTGTCAAAAACGAGTTCCAACAATCCCCCACATGAATAGAAATGACTTTAGACACATGATTTAAGAAAAAAAACTATTGAGAGTACGAGGAAAAAATCCACTGCATGATGTGTTGGTAACATTTAGCCTTGAACTAGTCATTGTTAATAACTAATAGATTTACTCGAATAGGAGGTGAACATGATGTCTTGAACCCCCCCCCCCCCCCGGGACTTTGGTGTAAATCGAGACTATAGCTACAACACAGTTTTATTCTCTCACAAAAAAATTCTCTATTGTGTTCATTTTGGCCGTGAACATTCCTGGTTAATCATGAGTGAACTTGGAGAATAAAGACTTTCCTTCATTGTCCTAGAAACGACCCCATTTCACACTCACAAGGTGATTTGCAATTAGTTTTGTTTAGAGGAGTATCATGTACTACTCCATTCATATCTCAAAACTATGAACACAAATCATTAAAAGCAAATACTTATCCTCTATTCCTTACATGTAGCACAGTTTAATCATCCTAGAAACTGGGTATAGACCGAAGTCTGACAATGCTTTGGGCATATTTAGTTTGACTTATTTGTCTCCTTGACCTATTTCTTGGGATCTCCAATCATTAAACCCATTCCCCTTGATGATTTAACAACTTGATCTCATGACAAACCTTTAGTAAATGGATCCGCAAGGTATTAATTTGTTCTGATGTAATCAATCGTAATCACACTAACTGAGATCAAGTGTCTAATAGTTTTATGACGTCTTCTTATATGACGAGATTTACCATTAAACAAACTGCTCATGCCCGGCCTATTGCCGCTTGACTCTCACAATGTATACGTAATGCCGACACTGGTTTATCTCACATAGGAATATCTTCCAAAATTTTTTGAATTCACTCTGCTTCTTCTGTAGCTTTATCTAAAGCTATGAACTCAGATTCATGGTTTATCTGGCCAGGAGAGTTTGTTTGGAAGACTTCCAAGAAACTGCGGCACCACCAAGTGTAAAGACATATCCACTCGTGGATTTAGAGATTTTGGAGTCGGAAATCCAGTTGGCATCAATGTATCCTTCCAAAACAGCTAGTTCTTTACCATAGTTTAGTCCACAAGTTTTAGTATGACGTACATAGTCCAATACTGTTGTTATGGTGTTCTAGTGGTTATGTCCTAGTTTACTCTTGTAGCAACTCAGTACATCGACTGCATGTGCTAAATCGGGTCTAGTACAATTTCTTAAGTACATCAAACTTCCGATGACACAAGCATACTCTGGCTGTAACACTGCTTCACCCGAATTTTTAGTCAAGTGAAAAATTGGGTCTAAAGGAGTTTTTGCCGTTCCTTTTGAGTGAGATTTAAATCTCTCAAGTATATTTTCAGCATAATGAGTTAGAGACAAGACGAGTCCTTCGGAATTACGAAAGATCTTAATCCCTAGGATAACATCAGCTAATCCCATATCTTTCATATCAAACTTGCTACTTATCATGTTCTTTGTTTGATTGACCATGTCTTTATTGCTACCAATAATGAGCATATCATCTACATACAAGCCAAGCAAAATGTACCCATGTTGTGTACTTTTGAAATATATGCACTTGTCACATTCATTAATCTTGAAACCATTTGACATCATTACATTGTCAAATTTTTTCATGCCATTATGTTCTTGTCCTGGGATAAGAATCTCTTCAGGTTGTGTCATATAAATCTCCTATTCTAAATCACCATTTAGAAAAGCAGTCTTTACATCCATCTGATGGATTTCTAGGTTTCTTAATGCTGCAATTGCTATTAGCATTCTAATTGAAGTTATTCTTGTTACCGGAGAATAGGTGTCAAAGAAATCCAAGCCTTGTTTTTGCCGGAAACATTTCACCACAAGCCTAGGCTTGTACTTATCAACTGAGCCATCAATCTTCAACTTTCTTTTGAAAAGCCATTTACTCTCCAAGGCTTTAAACCCTTCGGTAAATCAGTTATATAATATGTATGATTTTGCATAATAGAGTCAAATTCACTATTGACGGCTTCTTTCTAAAAATTTGCGTCTGGTGTAGACATGGCCTCAGCGAAAGTTCTTGGTTCATTCTCTAGAAGAAACACCATTAAAAAATCGTCACCATAAGTTTTTTCTTTACTAGCTCTTTTGCTACGTCTAGGTTCATATTCAAATAAATCTGCATCATCAAAAGATGTGTCAGAAGTACTTGCCTCATGTCCAGAGGTGTTTGCATCGCTTTCTTCACGAGTTCGTTTTGAATTCTCTCTATTCTTACACGGAAACACATGTTCGAAAAAGGATGCATTCCTTGATTTATAATTGTATTAACATGTACATCTGACTTATGAACCAACAATCGATAAGCACCACTATTGTGGGCATATCTGATGAAAATACAATTTACAGTTTTAGGTCTGATTGAAACCTTCTTGGGAGGTGGTACTGTGACATTTGCAAGACACCCCCCACACTTTCAAATTTTTTTACAAAGGTACAACACCTTTCCAAAGTTCATAAGGTGTTTTACCAGTAACTTTGTGTGGTATTTTGTTGAGGATATAAATTGTGGTAACAACGCTTCCCCCCACATGTTCTTGGATAACCCAGATTCCTGGAACATCGTATTCATCATTTCTTTAAGAGTTCGGTTTTTACTCTCCACAACTCTGTTAGATTCAGGTGTATAGGGAGCGGTTGTTTAGTGAATAATACCATGCTGTTTACAGAGTTTGTACGAAGGTACAACACCTTTCCAAAGTTCATATGGTGTTTTACCAGTAACTTTGTGTGGTATTTTGTTGAGGATATAATTTGTGGTAAGCAACGCTTCCCCCACATGTTCTGGGCTAACCCAGATTCCTACAACATCACATTCATCATTTCTTTAGGAGTTCGGTTTTTACGCTCCGCAACTCCATTAGATTCAGGTGAATAGGGAGCGGTTGTTTGATGAATAATACCATGATATTTACAGAACACATCAAATGGTCCATCATACTCGCCTCCCTCTATCATTTCGAACTATCTTTATAGTTTTATCGAGTTGGTTTTCAACCTCAAGTTTATACTCCTTGAATTTTTCCAAGGCTTCATCTTTGCTTCTTAGCAAATAAATAAAAGAATATTTTGTACAATCATCTATGAAAGTCACAAAATATTTTTCCCACCTCTCGTTTGAACTAATTTTAATTCACACAAATCTGTATGAATTAAACCAAGAGGTTCAGTTGATCTCTCGACATGAGGGAATGGAGTTTTGGTGAGTTTTGCTTGTACGCATACTTCACATTTCTCTTTGCTCAATATGAATTTTGGAATTAGGCTTAAATTAATTAATCTTTGCACAAATTTATAATTTACATGACCTGATCATTCATGCCAGACCTTGAACGGTTCAACCAAATAAACAACTGGTTCATTTGTGGATAAAACTGTCTTAATACACATTTTGACCAGTCCATCCTGAACATATCCTTTGCCCAAGGAAAAATTATTTTTCTTTAGCACAAGTTTACCAGACTCAAAAGTTACTACAAATCCAGCTTTGCTTAATATTGAACCGGAAATAAGATTCTTTCGCATATATGGGACATGTTCACATTTTTGAGAATTATATCTTGTCCAAAAGTTAGCGCAAGTTTCACTTCGCCACAACCTTCAATAATGGACGAACCGGTGTTACTCATTAACACCCTCTCCCTAGCATTGCTTTTTTGATAGGTAATAAACATATACTTATCAATGCATATATGAGTGGTAGCACCTGTGTCATACCACCAGTATTTTAAATTAGCCTCAACTGTATTAACTTCTGTGACCATAGCACAAGTGTCATTTTCAATTAAGTTTGCATAAGGCCTCTTTTTGTCAAGCTTTTTACTTGTGTAAGTTATAAGCATTGATGGAATATGAATGCTCTTTTCAGTAGACATCTCCGTTCTCATAGCAAATGTAATCATAATTGGCAGACCACTCTCAAATCGAATTTGAGGCGACGACTCATTTCTTATAGAAAATGGAGCATCGATTAACACCAAGCCCAAACAACTGGTCGACAGCAACAACATACAGTAAATCTACACCCACCCTTTGACATCGATCGACAACAAACCTGACCTAGGGCATGATATGGCTAACCCAGATTATGATGCTTCTTATCTTGAAGAAGAAGCAGTCGAGTATTGTGCTCTTTCACTAGAAGAAGCTGGAAATTTCAGAGGTTCCAATGAAACCTTAACGCAACATCGTTTTATGGTGGCCTTATACCATCGATCGACGATAATCCGGCAAAACAGTGTGTTTCCTGTAAGGATCCAGCTAGAAGAACTTTCGTTTGGAATCATAGATGGGTATGGAGTTTATAGAGATCAAGTTGGCAATGCACAAGATATAGATGGCTGAATCATCAATGTGCCAATGGAAGATATCAGAGATATTCTTCAAAGAGCAGTAGTGGTTGGTTACACTCATCTTGGTTTACTACCAGAGAATTTCGAGGAGACTAGACCATCAGCTGACTACTACAATAGAGCAGAAGTAGATGACATGGTACAAGGAATCTACAGAGCACAAGAGATGTTGATGGATGACTATTACAAGAGGATTGACGATATCTATTACCCATTCAACAACAATATTAGCTGGCTAACTACATGCATGAACGAGATGAAGCAAATGATGGACTCTACTCATCAGATGATTCAGAGACATCATGGAAATGGAGCAGACGAAGAACCATCGATCAACGCCTCACATGGACCATTTAACAGAGGCTGGTAACTGAGAAGCTGCTAGAAGACAAACTTGATGAATTTTATGTATTTGTAGACATGATGATGCAAGATATCTCCAAGAGATTTGATGACATATCCATACCTACAAATAGCTGGTTTGACCGGTTAGACAAACACATTGACAACCTTCAGGAAATGATTAGTGAAACTGAGATCACCAGGAGAACAAGGACAACCAAAGAACCAGAGTTGAAGAAACCATTAAAAGCTTCATTAGTACCTGGTTCCATATGAGCAGACAAGATGTGGACATTTGTTTTCCAACAAGTGATACTCTACACCCATCCTAGTCCAAAACAGTGATAAACATCAAGTTAAAGACTATAACCAAGCGCTAAGTGGGAGGCAACCCACTATTACATACGTTTTCAATTCATTTTATTTTCATGATTGTACTAATTTTCACTTTTTATCTTTATCTGCAGTTAAAAAAAAAACAGGAAGATCGAGAAAGGGATTACTTTTGATTTAATCTTCGTTAACACATTTACTTTTGATTTAATCTTCGTTAACACATTTACTTTTGATTTAATTTTTCCACCTTACTGAGAGGGAATAACAACGGGGACAATGTTATTTAAGTCTGGAGAAGGTTTACTGATATTTCTTTCTATTTTGGGTTTTATTCTTATGTGTTTTATTGAGTTTTATTCTTATGTATTTTATTGAGTTTTATTCTTATGTGTTTTATTGAGTTTTATTGAGTCAAGAAAGGGATTATGATCAGATTTAAATTTTTGCTTATTATCTAACCATTCTATAGCATAGTTCTAGATTTGTTGATTGTAGAGAGTATTAGAGATACCAAAGTGGATTATCTTGCCGCTATATCACACTTGCTTAGAAAGTCTGAAGGAACTGAAGCTAACCTCCAACCTAATACTGGTGTATTTGCTTGCTTTGTTGTTTGGCATACATTGGATTAGATTCCTTTTGAAAGTCTAATGGGTAAAGTTTGTGTTCTTCTGATTCCCTTTTCTCTCTCTCTTCGGCATCCATAAAAATAAAAGATTGAGATGATTTCCTGAAAGATGCAGAGGGGTAGGTAAATTACCTATGATTTCATTATTCTAATTCAAAAAGAAACGATCACACATTGTGGAAGCGAGGGATAGGTAAAATACATCTGACCAACTTACTCGCCTACACTTTGTCAAAAAAAGAGAGAGAAAAGATAAAGAACAATGTACAAGATGGATTGTATAATGATGTGATCATTGACCAGCTTACCAAAGAGGGTAAACAGATCTTAGACGAGCCACCTGATGATACCATGTACCAGCGGCCTGATGATGATGCTTTGACCATTCCAGAAGGTCCCATGACCCGTTCCAGGGCCAAGAAACTCAAAGAGACCGTTGAAGGAATACTCACTTCATATCTACTCCAACAAATACTACAGCAAGAAGAAAGTCTTGGACACGGATTGATGGTCCGAGATATCTTGATCACCATTCAATCTATCTCTACATAAAGCTGAGCTAGTGTTTAGGCAAGACATTTGGTGTGTGCTCTTTACCTTGCTTTTGGTTTTGTCCCACGAGGTTTTATGGAAGAAGGTTTTTAACGAGGCCACAACTTGTCTTACGAATCACCTAGGTCCTATCTCGGCCCAAGGCTACTTGAAGACTATCTATTTTTATCTTATGTTATTTTTAAGACTATGGTTTTTATTTTATGTTTTCCGAAACCCTAGAGCATGTTCTTTTGTTTCTTTATTTAAGGGTTTCCGCAAGCCCTTGAGAAGTTAAGCAATCTCGTATAAAACTCTTTTGTTAATCTTTGGCGGCTCTCTCTAGTTGTCTAAGTGTTCTTCTGGTGTGTAATATCCAGAGTCTTAAGGGTGTCTATCTTGGTATGCCATATCCGATCTAGTCATCTAGGAGTATCAAGAGATCACCCATCCCTCTTGTGTCATCATTCGATCCACAGCCTTGAAAAACTTGAGTCTCTGATTCGTCCTTGCAAGGATCTATCTTCCTATCAACCAAAGAAGCATCCTAGGAGCGTGTCATGTGGTATTAGAGCTCCTTTGTTAGGGAAGTTCTCGTTTCTTTTAATTTTTGATTCAGTCGTCACCCTTGTTTATCATTTTTAAGCGACTATTGCTTGTTGTGGTTTCATGTGTGACCTAACAGTTTCTTTGTGTAACACTTTGCAGGACGGCATGAATAATAGTAGATCTAGGGTTTGTCTTAGGTATGCTTGTTGCTTTTGTGTTTAGCCGAACTCTTGTTACTTGTTTCCTTTTCTTGACTTGAGCGAAAACCCTAATAGGTCTGCTCGTTGCTTTTGTGTTTAGCTGAACTCTTGTTACTTGTTTCCTTTTCTGGACTTGAGTGAAAACCCTAATCTAGCATTGTTAAACCTAGCCGCTTTGAAAATTGTTTCTTGCCGATCAAGTGTTGTTAACGTTTTGTGTTGAATCTTTTGTTGTTCCTTCTCGTGAACTACCTTGAACTACTTACTTGTGTTTGTGTTTCGTTGGTGTAGGTACCAATGAGAACCAAAACTGATGAAGAAGCCAAGTTGGTTCGGAAGAACAAGTTACTAATGGAAGCCATGACTGCTAAGCTGAACCAGTCCATGATAGCTACAATGACTGAGATGATGAAGACCAGTCTCAATGAGTTCCGTAAAGAGTTCTGAGAAGAAGTAAGGCGAGCTACTGGTCAAGGCCACAGTCGTGAGACTAGAAGAGAAGAAGGACGTGACCAAACTCGACAAGAACATGCTGGCTCTGAAGAGACTGATAATTACTATGAGCACATTAGCTCTTCCTCAAGGCGTAGCCACCAAAGAAAAAGGCGTGGGTATGAATATAGAGGAAACCGGAAAGATGAGCTAGCTCGTATCAAGCCCAAAATACCTCCTTTCCATGGGAGAGTCGACCCTGATGCTTACCTTGAGTGGGAGAAGAAGATTTAGCTTTTCTTCGATTGTCAACAAAATAGTCAAGCCAACAAGATTCAAATCGTTGTGACCGAGTTCTATGATTATGCCTTAGCTGGTGGGATCAGTTAGTGACCACAAGAAGACGTAACCAAGAGCCCCCGGTTGAAGCTTGGCATGAGATGAAGTCGATCATGCGGAAGAGGTTCGTTCCGAGCCACTACCACCGTGATCTCCACCAGAAGTTGAGAAAGCTCACACAGGGTTCTAAGACCGTGGAAGAATACTATCAAGAGATGGAGTTGCTGATGCTGAGAGCTAGTATCTCGGAAGATAGAGAAGGCACAATGGCACAGTTCCTTGGAGGACTCAACCATGAGATACAAGACAATGTTGAGATGCAACATTACGTGGAGTTAGAAGAGATGTTACACAATGCTATTCTTGTGGAACAACAGCTTAAGAGGAAGGGACATTCACGAACCAGCTTTGGAACCAATCGGTTTCACAGTACTAAGGAAGAAAAGCCAACCTATCCTAAGGAGTCTAGGCCATATCAGAAAGAAAGCAAACCCTACCAGAAGGAAGAAACCAAACCGAGTAGCATCCTTGACAAGGGCAAAGGCAAGGCCGAGGATTCTAGTTCCATAGCTCGGGATGTCAAGTGTTTCAAGTGCCAAGGACGAGGTCACTACGCTAATGAATGTACAAACAAGAGGGTTGTGTTTCTTCTAGAGAATGGCGAGTATGTTTCAGAAGATGAAAGCAGCGAATATGACCAAGAAGAAACTGAGGAAGAACATAAAGAAGGACCGGTCCAAGGAAAGCTTTTAGTAGCAAGGAGACTTCTAAACCTGCAAACAAAAACAATAAGAGCTAGAAAACGTGAGAACATGTTCTATACAAGGTGCTTGGTCCAAGGAAAGGTTTGCAGCCTTATAGTTGATGGAGGTAGTTCTGTGAATGTTGCTAGTGAGGCAATGGTAAAGAATTTGGGTTTGAAGGTTCAGAAGCACCCGAAACCTTACCGGCTACAATGGCCTAATGAAGAAGGCACCATGAGGGTTTCTAATCAAGTTCTAATCCCTTTAACCATCGGACGATATGAAGATGAGGTATTGTGTGATGTTCTACCTATGGAAGCTGGTCACATACTTCTTGGGAGGCCTTGGCAATCTGATCGCCGAGTCATACATGATGGTTTCACCAACAAGTATTCATTTGAGTTCAAGAGCCGCAAGACTGTCCTGGTTCCTTTGACACCTAAAGAAGTTCAGCATGATCAGATT
The DNA here is from genome assembly GCA_905132765.1 of Moricandia arvensis. Lineage (NCBI taxonomy): Eukaryota > Viridiplantae > Streptophyta > Magnoliopsida > Brassicales > Brassicaceae > Moricandia > Moricandia arvensis. Next base: position 95,147 of record CAJHQP010000823.1, on the reverse strand, counting down.
CAGCTCCAAAAGAAGAAGGAGATTGATCTCAAACCGGCTGGAACTAAGGAACAAAACTTCTATGCAAAAATGGGTGATATCAAAAGGACTCTTTACTCTAAACAACCGGCTATCTTACTTGTCTTTAAAGAAAATCTGTTGAACTTGACAGATCTTACACAGGTGTATCCGAGTGAAATGGTTTCTCTTTTGCAGGAGTTTCAAGATGTATTTGCAGAGGACAACCCCCATTGGTTTACCTCCCTTGCGTGGGATTGAGCATCAGATAGACATTGTTCCAGGATCTACACTTCCAAACCGGCCAGCTTATAAAACCAATCCGGTTAAGACCAAGGAGTTGCAAAGACAAGTAGAGGAACTCATGGAGAAGGGCCATATCCGAGAGAGTTTGAGTCCGTGTGCTGTACCAGTGCTCCTTGTGCCTAAGAAGGATGGTACTTGGTGCATGTGTGTTGATTGTAGAGCAATCAACAACATCACAGTGAAGTATCGCCATCCTATTCCTAGATTAGATGATATGCTTGGTGAATTACATGGTTCTTGCATCTTCTCTAAGATAGATTTGAAAAGTGGCTATCATCGGATGAGGATGAAGGAAGGAGATGAATGGAAAACAGCATTTAAGACTAAGCATGGTTTGTAATAGTGGTTAGTTATGCCATTTGGATTGACAAATGCACCTAGTACAGTCATGAGGTTGATGAATCATGTTCTTAGATCATTCATAGGCATCTTTGTTGTTGTATACTTTGATGACATCTTAGTATATAGCAAGAACTTTGAGGATCATATAAAACATCTTAGGGCTGTTTTTAATGTATTGAGGAATGAGAAACTCTTTGCGAACTTGAAGAAATGTACTTTTTTGCACAGATAACTTGGTCTTTCAAGGCTTTTTTGTGAGTGCAGATGGAGTTAAGGTGGACGAGGAGAAGATCAAAGCCATCATGGACTGGCAAAGTCCCACCTCAATAGGAGAAGTGAGAAGTTTCCATGGGCTTGCTGGTTTTTATAGGTGTTTTGTGAGGGAGTTTAGCACCATTGCAGCTCCATTGACTGAAGCAATCAAGAAAGATGTAGGATTCAAATGGGGAGAAGCACAAGAAACCACATTCCAAGCCCTTCAAGAGAAGCTTACTCAATCACCTCTTTTAATGCTTCCTGACTTTAGTAAAACCTTTGAGATTGAATGTGATGCCTCAGGAATATGAATTGGTGTTGTGTTGATGCAGGATAGGAAACCCATCGCCTACTTAAGTGAGAAGCTTGGAGGAGCCACTCTCAACTATGCTACCTATGACAAAGAACTCTATGCTTTGGTGAGGACTTTGCAAACATGGCAACATTACTTGTGGCCCAAGGAGTTCGTCATCCACACTGACCATGAGTCCCTAAAGTATCTCAAAGGGCAGAGTAAGCTTAGTAAGAGACACACAAGGTGGGTTGAGTTCATTGAGACATTCCCATACGAGATCAAATACAAACAAGGTAAGGAGAACATAGTTGATGATGCACTATCTCGGAGGTATGCTCTCTTGACCACTCTTGATGCTAAGCTACTAGGTTTTGAGCAGATTAAAGACATGTATGAGACTGACCTTGACTTTAAAGAAGCTTATGCGTCTTGTCAGAAATTTGCTGCAGGACACTACTTTAGGCAAGATGGATTCTTGTTCTATGATAACAGATTGTGTGTGCCTAATTGTTCTCTACGAGATGTGTTTGTTAGGGAATCCCATGGGGGCAGTATTATGGGTCATTTTGGGATTGCCAAGACTCTTAAAGTTTTGCAGGATCACTTCTATTGGCCACACATGAAAAGAGATGTTGAGAGAATCTGTGGAAGGTTTGCCACTTGCAAGCACGCTAAGTCCCATATCCAATCTCCCGGTTTGTACACTCCCTTACCAAATCCTCACCATCCTTGGAATGACATATCTATGGATTTCATTGTTGGATTGCCTAGGACTAGAACCGGAAAGGACTCTATATTTGTCGCTGTTGATAGGTTATCTAAAATGGTAAATTTCATAGCTTGTCATAAGACTGATGATGCATTACATGTTGTTAACTAGTTCTTTAAAGAGGTTGTTCGTTTACATGGCATGCCTAGAACTATAGTTTCGGATAGAGATACTAAGTTTCTTAGTTACTTTTGGAAGACTCTTTGGTCTAAGATAGGCACTAAGTTGTTGTTCTCTACTACATGTCATCCGCAAATTGATGGGCAAACTGAGGTAGTTAACAGGACTCTAGGAATCCTCTTGCGTGCATTCATCAAAAAGAACTTGAAAACTTGGGAAGATTACTTGCCTCATTGCGGATTTGCATCAAATTTGCATACAATCATGCCATGCATTCTGCTTCTAAGTATTCTCCTTTTGAAACTGTTTATGGGTTCAATCCCACCTCTCCTTTGGATCTAATGCCTTTACCTGAGTGTGAAAGAGTTAGTTTGGACGGTAAGAAGAAAGCTGAGATGGTACAGAAAATTCAAGAGAAGGCTAGACAAAACATTGAACAGAAAACTATGTACTACGAGAAGCAAGCCAACAAGGGAAGGTGTGAGCCGATATTTGATGTTGGTCACAAGATTTGGCTTCATCTAAGGAAAGAGAGGTTCCCCAGCGAGAGGAAATCCAAGCTGATGCCAAGAATTGATGGACCTTTCGAGATCATCCACAAGACCAACGACAATGCCTATAAACTTGATCTCCAAGGTAAGTATGATGTGTCCAATAGCTTCAATGTTACAGACTTGGTTCCTTTTGTTGATGATGAACCAGATTTGAGAACAAATCCTTTTCAAGAGGGAGGGGATGATGTGATCATGGACCCGCTTACCAAAGAGGGTAAAGAGATCTTAGACGAGCCACCTGATGCTACCATGTACCAACGGCCTGATGATGATGCTTTGACCATTCCAGAAGGTCCCATGACCCGTTCCAGGGCCAAGAAACTCAAAGAGACCGTTGGAGGATTACTCACTTCATATCTACTCCAATAAATACTACAACAAGAAGAAAGTCTTGGACACGGTTTGATGGTCCGAGATATCTTGATCACCATTCAAGCTATCTCTACATCAAGTTGAGCTAGTGTTTAGGTAAGACATTTGGTGTGTGCTCTTTTCCTTGCTTTTTGTTTTGTCCCACAAGGTTATCCGGAGGAAGGTTCCTAACTAGGCCACAACTTGTCTTACGAATCACCTAGGCGCTATCTCGGCCCATGGCTACTTGAAGACTATCTATTTTTATCTTATGTTATTTTTAAGACTATGGTTTTTATTTTATGTTTTCCGAAACCCTAGAGCCTGTTCTTTGGTTTCTCTATTTAAGGGTTTCTGCAAACCTTGAGAAGTTAAGCAATCTCGTATAAAACTCTTTTGTCCATCTCTGGCGGCTCGCTCTAGTTGTCTAAGTGTTCTTCTGGTGTGTAATATCCAGAGCCTTAAGGGTGTCTATCTCAGTGTGTCATATCTGATCTAGTCATCTAGAAGTATCAAGAGATCACCCATCCCTCTTGTGTCACTATTCGATCCACAACCTTGAAGAACTTGAGTCTCTGATTCGTCCTTGCAAGGATCTATCATCCCATCAACCAACGAAGCATCCTAGGAGTGTGTCATATAAGCATCATTGATTCATTGGACTTAAAAATATATGAAGAGATCCAAAGAAGAAAGAAAAAGCGAAGAAAGGGATTGAAGAAGATTGTCTCTGTGTTTAGATACATAAAGGGGTAAGAGTCCATGTGTTCTCCGATCGATACTCCCAAGGTAAAGCCTACTATTTTATTTTATGCAATAAATGATAGTAGAGGAGTAAGTCAAGCTATTATTTGCTAAGTTATTTGTAGAATGGATTTGGTTGCTATACTAGGATAAGGTATATAAAATTCTCTAAGATTGACACTTGTTTGATGTGGTTGCAACATAGTGAAGGTGATAATCATGAGGTAGAAAATTTGTTAGTCCATGTGTTTTCAAAACTCTTCCATATGCTTACCCTTGTTTTGTTTGAGGACAAGCAAAATGTTAAGAACTGATAGATCCTAATTTACCACTTTTAGACCATGTTATATGTTCTATTTTGAGTATATTATGTGTGTATAGGATTTGTTTTAGAGTCTTTTCAGGTCTAGGTGCATTTTGAATTATTGTAGATAATATGAGGCTTTCTGGAGCTCAAAGAGAGAGGATCCCCATAGCTGGTCAAATTCAGTAAAGTACGAGTCGAGACAGAGAGTTGCGTCGATCAATGACACACGCTTGCCGTCGATCGACTGTCGACACACTGAAGCCTAATTCACCAAGTACCTGACTTGAAGCTCAAGTAATTGAAATTACAAGATTGCCCCTGGACGTGTTTAACCTAGTTTATATTATGTTTGCTGGTATTTTATGCAAGGAGAACTCATTTACAAGTTTACAGACTTTTCATAGCAAACATAGTAGTTTTTGGGGAAAAGATCAAGACTTCTTTTAAGCTTTGTATTGGAATCTCAGTTTATATCCCTATTATTATCTTATGCATTATTTTATGTTTATGGTTATGTTCTGCGTAGCTGTGTCTGAGTAAATCTCTTGTTAAATTTAGGGTTTATTAGTGGTTTTGACGCATTAGGCAAACAATAGAATTGCTATGGTGATTATGAGATCTATCATTCGAATTGTGCTTATTGCTTATGTTCTAGAGTAGCTAACTAGAACCCTTATATTAGAATAATTGATATTGCGAGAGCATGATCGTTAAATGAACAAATCCTGTTGAGCTTAAGTTACTAGGGACAATCGAGAGACTGGTCTAGTAATTCTAAGTGAGCCAATTGAATTTGGTCCTTTATGCTTGACTAAGAAAGCCATCTATCGATGTCATTTGCATACCATCGATCGACGGTCATTTCAAATTTGCACAAGAAAGTTGTAGACTCTGAGCTTAGCCATTGGAAAGATATAACTATTAATATCCTTACTAATTGAATTAGTGTTCTATGATTGAAAACCTCTTGGCTTCTATCTATTATAATTCACTACCTGAAAACCCTAGATCTAGCTATTTTTCTTAATTGTTTACAAACCAACTCATTCCTGATTTACTGTTTCTTAAAGTTTTATTAATTGCTTAGTATAACTAAGTTGATTATCAAATCTATTGTATGCCCTCACTCTCTATGAATTTGATCCCTAAATATTATAGCTGAACCTCTTATTTGAGAGAGTAATCAGTAGCTCTAGGGTAAATTGAGAACATACCAGGGCTGAAACAGATGAGAGAACCTCCGTGGGGTTATAGATTGTTGGCGTGTGCCTCTAGCATTTATCGCATTTTCGTATGTATTTCCCACCATCGTTGATCTTCGTGGGTCAATAGTAGCCATGGCTTTTTATTTTGATTGTGAAGGATCTTTCTTCAGAGTGATTTCCGCAGGATCCAGAGTGGACTTCTTCTATGATCTTATGGGCTTTTTTTCCTTCCACGCATGTCATAAGTGGTCTGGAAAATCTCCACTTGTAGTTTTCTCTGTCTACTAGGAATTATCGTGCGGCTTGGGTTTTGATCTTTCAGGCTGCCCACTACTCTGCAGGGAGCGTTCCATTGGCAATGTATGCTAGGATCGTTTCCTCCATGGTTTATCGCAGCTGTATGCAGATCGTTCTGAATTTTCTCCGGGTTGGACGTCAACTTCGTCGGCGTCATTGTCTTGCAGGTTTATTAAGTTTACGATGACCGATGGCCTGATGCTTGGGTGCTCAATGAATTATACTGGGATTACTCTTCTGAGACCTGGATATAAGCTTTATGCTAAGGCTACTAGAGCTTCACCTTGGGCCTTTTTCGTGAGGGAAATTTGGGTGAGAGCGAATTGATCAAAGTCTTGAGCTAGGTCATGAACGAATTTTAAGTATGCGTCCATCCTTTCCTCCCTTGCTTCGTATTCCACACTGTATTGGTTTGCTACTAGTTGAAAATCGCAGTATTCATGAATGTTGCGTATCTTGAGACCATGATTTAGCCACAAGTCCGCGACGAGGGCTTTGTACTCAGCTTCATTGTTTGAAGCGTGAAAGCCGAAAAGATTGTTCCAACACTTCCCCAGTTGATGATGTGAGCCGAACCCCAATTCATGAGGCTTTTTTGGACGAGGATCCGTCAACATGAAGGGTCCAGGACGACTTTGGTTCTTGGTTTGTCATGCCCTCCATGGGGAGTTCTACCAAGAAAAATGGCGAGTACTTGTGATTTTGCACAAGTTTTCATTCGATACTCAATATCGTATTCGCTCAGCTCGACCACCCACTTTGCTTATCTCTCTGAATGATTGGGACTGAGAAAAATTGCTCCCAACGGGAACGAGGTGAGGACTACGATTGCGTGCGACTGAAAATTAATATGAGAAAATGTTTTCAATATTCACTTACTGTGTTGTTTCTACCGTAGTATTTCATTTATAAAAGTCTTCATTTTTTTAATTTTCCTTCTGAAGAATGTTGACGAATCCTTCTTGTCAAGCGAAGCATTTTACTATCCACTTTCATTTGTTTGGAAAATTGGTTGTTTATGGCATACGCCAATAAATATAATAATTACAGTATATGCTTAAACAGGTAGATCATTTTCTAATGAGTTGTCTTTTTGGTACACTATGTTGATCTTTTTATTATTATAACAACTACAAGTTACATATAATTAATGTCAAGTTAGATAAAATTAATGTTACGTACTATAGTTACTGGAACAAACTGGCAGCACTGACTACTTCTTTGGACAACGCTTACGCAGACACTACAGTCCTCGAAAAATAGAATACCTAGTCGCGACTTTTCACCACAAGTTGAGCAGCAAAATGAGCTCGCGATTTCTCTGTCTAAAAAGAAAGGGCAACGATAAAATCTTTCAAAACCCGTAGAATTTGAGTTGGAGAAGTCTCAACTCACAAGGGTCGACAAAAAGAAGTTTTCCGGAAACTTTTCAGAAAATAAAACTTTCTCTCCTCAAAGTCGCAGAGAAAATGTGGATTACTCGCAGAAATAGAAGATCGGCAAATCGAGATGCCAATTCCCCACTATTGTATATCTTTCGAATATTTTTTGAAGTAACGAAGTTGATCTCTATTGAATCACTCGAAACTTAAAACGACTAACGAAGACTAAACTAAGCAAAACGGGAGACTGTATCCTTCACTGCTAATACGTTTTTGGAAACCTAAGATTTCGTAAAATTCAAGCTTCGATTCTATAGTAGTAAATTCAGTGAATTCTTGATGATTGTCACCTAAAATTACTTCGGAAAACTACTCAAAACTCCTTAGGATCAATCCAACGGAAATGAGAAAATTTCTGATCAAGTTCAGGCGCGAAAATTAAGCTCATCACAGCCAGGATTTTTGATACTAAAACCCAGAAACTAAATTGCAGAACAGCCGCAAAACGTGAATTTTCCAAAAACTCGAAAACATGTTTACGAAGCAGCTTTTGTAAAATTAAACTCTAAATTATTTTGTGGAATAATTTCGCAAAATTGAACTTATAACACTTTGAGGAATAAATTTCGTAAAATTAAGCTCAATAACATTTTACGCGATAGCTTTCGTAAAATTAAACTCGGCAATATTTTACGGAACATCGTTTTTAAAATTAAATGAGTTAATATTTTATGATACACTTTCATAGAATAAATTTGAAAACATTTACCAAAAAAACTCTCATAAAAAAAACCTCCAAGCGATTCGGCAACCTTCGGAAAATCAAACAAAGATCATACAAAAAGACTCTCCAAGAAGGAAAGAGATAGACTGAGATTTGAGAAGTGAACTTCGCCCATCAGCCTCTGTCCATGGTCTCACTGTACTCTCTCTCCGACCTCATCGCCTATGACCTCTCAACAAAACCTCATTGTCGTAGAAGTCTTATGATCGCCCTTGGCATCTCATGGTCGCTCTTGACTATTCGTAAAACGACAATAGATTTGCGACGAAGAATGGACAGAAACGAAAAGAGGAAGGGGAAATGAGCAAGTAAAATGGAGAAGAGACAAAAACGCACCACCGAGAAAACTAAGGCAGATCTTGCAAACCGATCTTAACTCTCGCATAATCGAGAAACGATTCCACGCATATTCAGCTCGCTTCCAAAAGAAAGAAAGAACTAGAGACACTAACGTCGTCTTAAACCCGACTAGTTCCCAGTAATTTTCTTAAAACCAACATATTCCAAGTCTTCAACCCGAAAACCACTAAATTTCAATCCCAAAATCGACCCAGGTTGTTGATCATCCCAATCCTCGAAAGGGGAAATGTATAAAACCCTTTAAAGTATTGGTTCAGCCTTTTTCTTTTATAAAAAAGAGAGTGTAGGTGCATTACTATACTCGTATACTCCAATACTTCAAAATCCCTTTTCCTCGGCTCAAGAAAATGCTTTTGACAAAGCAAACTCCCGCATCAACTGACAGAAAAAACACTTAGGCAATGAGATGCCTCATTAAAATCGCCTCAAAAAAGCAAACAACAATCTAAGATTCGTCTAAACCCTAACAACGTATCCAAACCACCACGAACATAATCTCGAGGACAATACAGCATTTCTTGTCGCAATCATGCATCATTGTGGTGTCCAAGGGAACATAAAAAATACATGTCATTTTATTCCCTTAAGAGATCTTCTGGATTTTCAGTAAAAGACCTTGTGAGCTTTCTATGAATTTTCGCAACATTGTGGTGTTTGGGTGACCGAGACAACCATTCCATAATGTGGTATCTTCTAGATTTCGATTCACTAAAAACTTTGATTCGATTTCATCGATATAAGTATGATGCAATGTCGAAGGAAGTTCTGGAAATTTTTTCAATATGTGCTTTTTGACACATTTTTCATTAGTTACACACATATACTTCTTTCCGTCCTCAGTTGTAGACTGAGTATCATATTCGTGAAAAAAATGTCTTTGAAACTCAACAAATTCTTTTTAGAATTTGGAGAATATAAGGCATTGCTTATGGAAATTTTGTCCCATTTGGCAACGTAAAGTTGGCTTTGCCAATTATTGATTTTTTCCCATTAGCATTGTGATTCATTTCTCTGTAACTGTCATAAACATCAATAAAAAGGAAACTTGAAATTCATTCATATAATAATCAAATAAGAAAACACACAATAATTATACCTTAAGTTGATGTTATTATTTAATAAAAATATGAACGTAATAACTATACATGGCAATATTGGACACTATTCAATAGTCTTACTATATGTATTTCAATTCTGTTTAGGAGTAGTATAGTCCAGCTCATTTGCGAAATCAGACGCTTTGAGGTACCATTTTCCTTCAAAGTTTTTTTGTGAGATTCACTTCCTTAGCTTTGCCTCTCGTGGATGCTTGATATAACTTACACAAATGTAGAGTACGATAGGTACAAGACCATTGCCCTATATATCCATATTTGTAAGATACATTTTCACGCTGGGTGGTATCCACTTGGGTTTCTTCAACCTTAGGAAGTTGTTCAGATCTAACTCATTTGTTAGTTCCCTTTCATTTGGGGTTGTATGTTTTTCCACATATATTAATTAATCGGTGACCACGGCTTTTTTACCATCGTAGCATTCACATCAGGGAATGCCTTCACTCCCGTAGGTCGGGAATTATGGTTTTGGGTCAGGAGATCATTGTTCTTTTCAGCCAACATGAGTGTAATTATCAACTCAAAAATTTGATGTACCCACATTTTCTATAAATTTGGGGTAGGACGTGAAGCCCTTTGTGGAAAGTGTTGTACGTCTTTTTGAGCATTTATGCCTCAGAGACATGACTACCACATTACTTCAGTTGTGAAACTATCCTTACGAGAATTGTAATCCTCAACCTTCTGAAAATCCTGAAACCTCAGGTTTTCCCACTCTTCTAGAGCGTGAGGGAGATTGATTTCTTTCTGGTTATCGAATTTTTCTTCCAAAGTTTGCCACAATTCAGTTGGGTCTTCTATGCTCGCATAATCATGCGTAACATTCTCATCGAAATGTTTCATCTCGAAAATTATCGTTTTAACATTTCTGTTAGTTTAAAGTTTACGCCTAGTTTTTGATGTTATACTAAACCAGTTTAATTAACTTCTGCTGACCAGTATTTTCACTTGAAGGATTTGGTCTTCAGCTTCTGAAAAGTTCAAAGAGATGGGCTGGATAAGTTTTAATGAAGGCCATCAAGTACAAATTAGCAGACAAACCCAGAGACTATCTTGTTAGCAAGATAAATACAATTTTTTTCTGTATCACTGGATAAATACATATCTAGCTAGAGTATCAATGGATGTTTTGAGAAGGAAATGCCATTAAGATTCCCCCATCTTTGAATTTGGATCATTTGAGTCTAGAAAGCATGTTTGTTCAGTGAATAAGTAAAACAAAACCAAACATTACATGGTCTATCTTATGGAACCGTGTGCAGAAATGAGAGTGGAGAGAAAGAAGATGTGTAACAGGTAAGAATGATACTACTTGAGATCATGACATGAAAAAGTAGCAGCTGCAGAAATGGAAAGTTTTTTTCGGATGCAAATTCCACCGTTTGAAGCCTCAAAACGGCTGTAGAAAGTTTAGGACCTTAAAAAGTTGTGAACCGGTCTTTTTGCGTTTTTTCGTCATGTTTCAATCAATGTCCATAAACTTTTTTAAAGTAAAAAAATGCGAACGAATCATGATGGTGTCACGCAAATTCACCCAATTTTTCTCAATATAAGGATGTAATAAATCAGGAGACATGTACTAGATCCTAAACCTTAAACCCTAACCCTAAACATAAACCATAAACACTAAACCCTAAACCCTAAATCTTAAACCCTAAACCGTGAACCCCGCACCGGATCCGCATAAATTTTGAACCGTAAGGAACTACGTTGCCTACAACATGTTTTCGGAAAGGCCACAAAACCATCAGTGGCAATAATTAGCCCTGGTTATTTTTCGACCCAAATTCCACCGTTTTAAGCCTCAAAATGGCTGTGGAACCTTTCGGGCCTTAAAAATGTGTTGAACTGGTCTATCATTGTTTTGTCGTCGAGTTTCAAACAATGGGCATGAAATTTTATAAAGTGAAAAATGCCAATGAATCATGGGGGTCCCACGAAAATTTACTCGATTTTTCTGAATTTAAGAATATAAGGAATCATGAGACATGTACTATACCCTAAACCCTAAACCGTAAATCGTTCACCGGATCCCCATAACTTTTGAACCATGAGGAACTACGTCACCTACTGCACCTTTTCGGAAAGGCCGCAAAACCATTAATGGCAATGATAAGTCCTGGTTATTTTTGGAACCCAAACTCCACCGTTTTGAGCCTGAAAATGGCTGTGGAACGTTTCGCACCATAAATATTTTGTGAATTGGTCTTTCTGCGTTTTGTCGTCGTGTAGACCCGTTTCTTTTATCATATAGAGCTTCTTATATAATAGAACTGACTCTGAATATCACTTATTTGTTGTTAATTACCGCACTCATTATCATCTATGTATTTTTGTTGTTGTAGTCAATCAAGCCATTACACCTTCTAACTAGGAGACGTACAGGGCCGGGCCTGACTACAAGCTAGTCAAGCACATGCTTGGGGCCAAAAATCAGATAAGTAGTTTTAGGGGCCATTTTCTTACAAGATTTTCTTTCAGCTTTGTTGGTACCCGTCCTTTTTGAATTTTCTCAGTTTCGCGGGGTTCGACGCTCGGGTAGAGGACTCTCAACATTTTTCCAAAAAATAATATATTTCATGGGCCAAATATTTTATGCTTAGGGCCCAATATAGTTTAGGCCCGGCTCTGGAGACGTACGCCATTTTATCTTGTGGTGACTACTTTTTAACCCCACAACTAAGCAATTGCATAGTCTCGAAAGTTATTATTTATGTATATCCCTTTTACTTACAGGCTACAGCTATTAATTCCATATATATTTTACTGTCAATCAAGCCACCACATGACATCTAACTGATCAGGAACGTACGTACGCCATGTTTAATCCATTTTGGTAAATACAATATTTATCTTGTTGTGACCAATTTTAAACATCATAAGTAATTAGATAGTCTCCTAAGCTAATTAAAGCTTTTTGACCAGATATTCTCAGCCATTCGTCGACCGTTAATCTCTCGCTCCATGCAAAACCCATGCACGTCTATTTTTAGAGACCAAAAGCTTATATAAATCCCCACTAATCCATTGCAATATTCGCTGCCCCAAGTCATTAAACAACTTGGCTTTTCTCTAATAAAGCCGCTCCTTCTCCGATACTCTAAATAAACCGGAGGGAGCCAAAAGAAAAATAAAAAATAATAAATAATAAATATTTAAAAATGATTGGAAAAGTTGTTGTCTCGGTGGCCTCTGTCCTCTTATTGGTAGGAGTAGCCATAGGAGTCGTAGTCGTCATTAATAAAAATGGCAACAGTACTCCCTTGTCTCCTCAGATGAAAGCCGTTCAAGGTATTTGCCAATCGACTTCCGACAAAGCCTCATGTGTCAAGACTCTCGAGCCGGTCAAGAGCGATGACCCAAACAAGCTGATCAAGGCCTTCATGCTTGCTACACAAGATGAATTAACCAAATCATCAAACTTCACGGGTAAAGCCGAAGGAGACTTGGGTTCGAGCATCTCACCAAACAACAAAGCCGTTCTTGAATACTGCAAGAAAGTTTTCATGTACGCGCTTGAGGATCTCGCTACCATTGTTGAGGAAATGGGCGAAGATCTTAACCAGATCGGTAGCAAACTCGACCAGCTTAAACAATGGTTAATCGGTGTCTACAATTACCAAACCGATTGTCTTGATGATATTCAGGAAGATGATTTGAGAAAGACTATTGCAGAAGGCATTGCAAACTCCAAGATTCTCACTGGCAATGCTATCGAGATCTTCCACACCGTCGTCAGCGCGATGGCCAAGCTTAACGTCAAGGTCGATGATTTCAAGAACATGACAAGCGGAGCTGTCGCTAATGATACTCCCGTGGCTGACCCAGATGGTCCTTCTCGTCGTCTCCTTGAAGACATTGATGAGACTGGAGTCCCAACATGGGTTTCAGGTGCAGACAGGAAGCTCATGGCTAATGCTGGACGTGGCCGAAGACGCGGTGGTGGTGGTGCTAGAATCAGAGCCAACTTTGTTGTGGCCAAGGATGGAAGCGGACAGTTTAACTCGGTCCAACAAGCTGTTAACGCTTGTCCCGATAAAAACCCTGGCCGATGCATCATCTACATTAAGGCCGGTATCTACAGAGAGCAAGTTATCATCCCTAAGAACAAGAACAACATCTTCTTGTTTGGAGATGGTGCAAGAAAGACCGTTATCACTTACAACAGAAGTGTTGGTCTCAGTTCTGGAACCAGCACTTCTCTTAGTGGCACAGTCCGTAAGTCTCATCACACCTTATTAACTAATTACTAATACAAACAAAATTGACCGATTTAAATCTATTATACAGTGCTTATATCTCATTGGAACTCCAAATGTGAAACTTAATATTTTTACACTCTTTAGATCTATATAATTCATTAATCTCTACATAATTAATAAATTCATATGTTTACATTATGTATTTGTGCAGAGGTTGAATCTGAAGGGTTCATTGCGAAATATATCGGATTCAAGAACACAGCCGGTCCAAATGGACACCAAGCCGTGGCCATCCGAGTCAATGGAGACCGTTCTGTTCTCTTCAACTGTAGATTCGACGGATACCAAGACACACTATACGTCAACAACGGTCGTCAATTCTACAGAAACTGTGTCATCTCAGGAACAGTCGATTTCATCTTCGGAAAATCTGCAACCGTTATCCAAAACTCACTCATCGTCGTACGCAAAGGAAACAAGGGACAATACAACACCGTCACAGCAGACGGAAACGAATTGGGATTAGCCATGAAAAGCGGTATCGTCCTCCAACACTGCCGCATCGTTCCAGACAGGAAACTAGCGGCAGAGAGGTTGACCGTAGAGTCATACTTGGGAAGGCCATGGAAGAAATACTCCACAACTGTGATCATCAACACTGAGATGGGTGATTTGATTAGACCAGAAGGTTGGAGAATGTGGGATGGGGAAAATTTCCACAAGTCGTGTAGGTACGTTGAGTACAACAACCGTGGACCAGGAGCTAACACCAACAGGAGAGTTAACTGGGCTAAGATCGCTAGGACTGCAGGTGAAGTTAATCAGTTCACTGTGGCTAACTGGTTAAGTCCCGTTAACTGGATTCAAGAAGCTAACGTACCTATCACGCTTGGATTTTAATGCCTATAAACTGTAATACAAAAAGGACTAGTACTTGCTTATGAAAATGGTGAAAAATACAACTTTTGTTGTCGATAGGATAATATGCATGGGAATGAAGTTGTAAAAAAAAAAAATATTTTTTTTGTTTGTCTCTCATATGAAAGATGAATAAAGACACATTCTTTTTTTTTAAAGAAATTGGTGTTGTTTGGTTTTATGTTTACATATTCAAAATAAGATATATCATGTAAGTTTTAAGCGGAATTCCTAATGTCTCTTCTTGAATCAAGCTCAGTGGCTCACCAACAATCTCAAGTAAAAAAAAATCGTTAACTCTGTTATGAACTCTCCAGTATTCGCTATACAGAAAACTACTCCCTAGGGCAATATAAATCTAGTAAAACGAAGGAGATCGAGCACTGAAGAACAGAGACGACTCAATGAACAATCCCAAAACAGTCTCTCTCTCGTGTACCCTAACCAAGATTCAGTAAGGATTTACATAACCATCATTCAGTCACTAAATTACTAAACCAACATATAACTATACTGGTTCAGCAACCTAATGAATTGCCTGTGAGAATATACGGTTAGCTTACATACCAAGAGTAATGTTAAGACTACTTCTCAACAAGTTTTATAAAAATACTAGGCCTAAACATATTTACCTAGAACCAAAAAATAAAACCATACCAAACCGAAAAACGAAATCAAACCAAATTTCATAATTTTTGAATGGCTCTTATATTTCTAAAACCAAAAAAAAAATCAAACTGGATTTTGTACCGAGATTCGAATCGGTGTTCAAAATTTTAAAACCAAGCTTTATATAATAAAATATAATTTTGAGTTAATTTATGGAAATTCTGGAATTAATAATATTATGGACCAAATAGCGAGATTCAAGAGCTTCCAGCTTTTGTGCCCTCACCATGTATTCTCAGAACCCCAGCTCGTCAACCCTTTCTATAGAGGACTAAACCTAGATTATCAAACCATCCTTGATACAGCCAGCGAAGGGAACTTCGGCACCCAAAACCCTGCAAACGCTAAAAAGCTGATAGAAAACATAGCTTTAGGTAGAACTTTCGAAAAGAGAGACACCGAAAAGAAGTAACTGTCAATGCTCGCGGACGAGAAGTCCTCAATCCGAGTCAGAAAGACTCTGGCATCACTTGTGGCCCTTTTGGACAATGCTGTTTTTTCTGACCTTAAAAAGCAAGTTGAGTTCTCTGAAGTGATGAGTCTGAACAACCAGCGATTTAGGGAAAGCGCTGGCAATTTCACAAGCAACTACGACACCACCGTGGATAGACACGAAAGAAGTTCAAAGTCAAATATGAATCAAGTCTTCAAAGGAAACCATAGCATAGCCACTGACCTTAACGAGAAGTCAGATCTGATATACTCGAAGATGACGGAAAAAAATCAAAACTTCAAGCGAACATATTAAAAGGATCGACAACTAAGTGGCGAGTAACGCTATGTCCATCAGGAGAGAGGACGGATTCTTACCTGGTAAAACGGACGCTAACCCCAGGAGCTACTGCAATGTTGTGGCTCTACGAAGTGGTAGACAACTCTCCCCTAGCGTTAAAGAAAGCATCACTATCGATGAATTCGCAAAAGTTGCGACAGATGAAAAACAAAAAATCGTACCCCGTCTCGCTCGCAACTAACAAGCAAATTCTTGAGATCCCTCCCAAAACTGAAGGGTTGAACCAGACTGACAATCTTAAGGAATTGTTTATTAAACAAAAAGAAAATATCATGGAAGTAGGAAACATCAATCGCGTCTCGTCACCGAGAATCGAGCGACACTCTGAACCCATAATCGATCGAGCCGCATTACCGAGAATTGAGCGACATTCCAAACCTATAATCGATCGACGCTCTGAAGCAAGAAGCAATCGACACTCTGATCCAGAACCAACCAAAACGGTTAGAACGAGGGTCTACCAAGCAAACGCCCCCTTTCCTCCAAAAAAACGCTAAGCAAAAAAAGAAATAACTCGATAAAGAAATATGCAAGAAAGCGTTTGACAAAGTAAACAATGAGATGCCACTAAGCGATGCCATTCACATCTCATCTGCTATTAAGCAGTACGTGAAAGATACGGCATCGCGAGGATTCCATGAATTAGAACACTGCGTGATGATGGTATCCGGAGAAGTGAGCGAAATTATTCAAGGAAAAACTCCAGTTAAACTCCATGATCCCGATAGCTTTGTCGTGGACTGCACTATTAGCGATGAGAGATTCCAAAGATCTCTCTGCGATTTAGGCTCTAGTGTAAACTTGATGCCTTATTCGGTTGCAGTCACCCTCAGGCTAACACAGTTTCAACCTACCAGGGTCACTCTAGTTTTAGCTGATAGATCCACTAGGATCCCAGAAGGAGTGCTTGAGGACGTGCCCATACGCATTCATGATTGCGATATATGCGCAGATTTCATAGTGCTTAAATAAGAGCAGGAACCCAAAAACCCGATTATTTTAGGAAGACCTTTCCTGGCCACTGCCTGAACGATCATTGATATCAGAGAAGGGCGTATATGCCTCAACATCAGGAAGATACCATATCGATTATCTCTCCGACCTAGCAGAAGAATCATTCATGGTTACGTACTCAAACGATCCTCTCGAGAGAGCAATTACATCTCTTGAAGGGGTCAATTTTGCGATAGATTACCGGAATGAAGAGAATAAAAGGTTGATGGATGCGACAGAAGAAGTCTTCAATGTTGATATTGAAGAACTTGATCTATCCACCTTCGTCGATCGACACCCCGATACAACCATCGATCGACAGCGTACAGTAACCGACGACTAAAGCAAAGCGAAAGCACCTAAAATCGAGCTTAAACCACTTCCCGATGGTCTTAAATATGCTTTTCTCTATGAAAACTCCTATCTTGTCATCATAATTGCAAACTTGAGTAGCGGAGAGCAGGCATTGTTGCTGAATAAATTGCGGAAGCACCGCAAGGCTCTTGGATATTCGTTAGATGAAATTCCGGGAATCTTTCCCAATTTATGCATGCATAGAATACACCTTGATGATGAATCCAAATTATCTATTGAGCATCAGAGGAGATTAAACCCCAATCGGAAGGAAGTCGTTAAAAAAAATCATGAAACTTCTAGAAGTAGGCGCAATTTCAGACAGCAACTAGGTTAGTCCGGTTCATGTTGTTCCGAAGAAAGGCAGAATTACGGTGGTAAAGAATGAAAAGGATGAATTGATCCCTATGAGGACTGTCACCAGACATAGGATGTGTATCGATTACAAGAAATTGAATGCTGCCACACGAAAATATCATTT
This sequence comes from Moricandia arvensis, assembly GCA_905132765.1. Taxonomy (NCBI): domain Eukaryota; kingdom Viridiplantae; phylum Streptophyta; class Magnoliopsida; order Brassicales; family Brassicaceae; genus Moricandia; species Moricandia arvensis. The sequence goes on along the minus strand of CAJHQP010000823.1, from coordinate 77,554 downwards.
CCCTTTACCCTTTATCGATCAGATGTTAGAAAGGCTTGCAAGCCACGAATACTGTTTTCTCAACGGGTATTCATGATTTTTACAAATTCCCATACATCCAAATGATCAAGAAAAGACCACCTTCACTTGTCCCTATGGAACGTTCGCATATCGCAGGATGCCATTCGGCCTCTGTAACGCCCATGTGACTTTCTAGAGGTGCATGATGTCGTATTCACGGATATGATTGAGGATTTCATGGAGGTTTTCATGGACGATTTCTCAGTATACAGTCCAAATTTCAAAACATGTCTCAATAACTTGTGCAAGGTACTAGCTAGACGTGAGGAGAAAAAATCTGGTTTTGAACTGGGAAAAATGCCATTGTAGGGTCAACAACAGAATTGTCTTGGGACACAAGGTCTCAGCAGCCGGAATTGAGGTGGACAAGGCAAAGATTGAAGTTATGATTGGATTGCCGCCACCCGCTAATGTCAAGGAAGTTAAAAGCTTTTTAGGACACGCTGGATTCTAAAGGAGATTCATAAAATACTTTAGCAAAATTGCTTGACCCTCACTACACTCCTGTGCAAAGAGGTGAAATTCGATTTTACACCTGAATGTCTCGAGGCCTTTAAAGAAATCAAATCATCCCTCGTATCTGGCCCTATTTTCCAAGCACCAGACTGGGATCTACCATTCGAAATTATGTGCGACGCCTGCGATTTCGCTGTAGGCATAGTACTTGGCAAAAGAAAGACAAAAAGCTGCATGCAATATACTACGCCAGTAGAATTCTTGACAATGCAAAACAAAATTATGTGACAAAAGAAAAAGAGTTACTAGTCGTGGTATTCGCCTTCGAGAAACTCTGATCCTATCTAGTCGGTTCAAAAGTAGTTGTTCACACTGACCCCACAACATTGAAATACTTAATAAACAAAAAGGACGCCAAGCCGAGACTCTTACGATGGATTCTACTACTCCAAGAATTTGATATAGAAGTAAAAGACAAGAAAGGAGTGGAAAACGGAGTCGCAGATCACTTATCACGAATAAGAGTGGATGACGACATCCCTATAGATGACTTTTTACCCACAGAAAATGTCTACTACGCAGAATCAACTTTCGTCGGTAGAGTCAGTTCGGCACACAAAATGGAATCAATCGATAACGTACTAATCCCATCGAATAATCTTAACCGCAAAACATCGATCGATCCTGTCCACACGCTGTCGACCGACAATACATTTGGAAAGGACGATGAAATAATAATTCCACTAGATATCAACGTCGGTTGTAATCCTTCGTTCCCAAATAATGATTTTCCTGGAGGTAGAAAGTTTAAGTCGAGGTGTGTGTGCACTGAACACCACTGATAGACCTTAGTATGCAGATATAGTAAACTATCCTGCGGACAAACTAGAATCCGAACTATTCAAAGGATATCATAAAAAGAAAATTTTAAGAGAGATCTGCAGATATCACTGGGATGAACCCTACCTTTATAAACACTGCCTAACGGCATATATAGACGATGTGTTGCTGAAAGCGAAACTCCAAATATTTTGTATCATTGTCATAGATCCGATTATGCCGGAAGTTTCGCCAGTTTCAAGATAGTGTCAAAAATTCTACAAGCAGGATTTTGGTGGCCAACTATGTTTCGAGATGCTCCATCCTACGTATCAAAATGCGACCCCTTCCAAAGAAGAGGAAAAATTAGCAAGAGAAACGAAATGGAACAAAATTTCATACTTGAATTTGAAGTGTTTGATTGCTTGGGCATCGATTTCATGGAGCCTTTCCCTTCTTTGCATGAAAATAAATACATACTAGTTGCCGTAGACTACATATCCAAATGGGTCAAAATGATAGCAACTCCGAAAAATGACGCTTCTATTGTCATTAAACTCTTTAAAAGCATCATATTTCCTAAATTTGGAGTTTCTTGAGTAGTCATAAGCGACGAAGGTGCTCAGTTTATAAACAGAGTGTTCAAAAAAATACTCACGAAACATGGAGTTCATCATCGAGTAGCCATACCATCTCATCCTCAGACCAGCGGACAAGTAGAAGTATCCAACCGTCAAATCAAAGAAATCTTAGAAAAGACGGTAGGATCAACCTGAAAGGATTGGTCTCTAAAAGTGGATGATGCGCTTTGGGCATACCGAACAACATTCAAAACCCGGTTAAGGACTACCCCATTTCACTTACTCTGTAAAAGAGCATGCCATCTCCCGCTAAAATTAACGCATAAAGCAGAATGGGCCAGCAAAAAGAAAAAAATTTGAAGCTAAACCCACAACAGAAAAGAGATTGATCCAGCTAAATGAGCTAGACGAAATTAGTCATCATGCCTACAAAAATTCGAATTTATACAAAGAAAGAACAAAATCCTATCACGACAAGAAAATCATTTCTAGGCATTTCGAACTGAACGATCAAGTACACGTGTATAACTCGCGTTTAGCTCTGTTTTCCGGAAAACTATGTTCTCGTTAGTCCAGACCCTTCACCATTAAAGAAGTTACGCCTTGTAGGGCAGTCGTCCTATTTAATCTTAAAGGAAATGATTTCATGGTGAATGGGCAGAGAGTGAAACATTAATGGACTAAAGCCGAAATTCCGCACACTCAGACCATGCGTCTAGAGATGCCTGACCCCGAATGATAAACCCATTTTTCGTCAAGCTGACGACTTTAAACAAACTCTGAATGGGAGACAACCCACTAAATTAATCTATATATATATATATAGTAATACTAATAATACTAATAATAATAAATATCTAATATATATTAATATATATAACAAAAAAAAGTTAATTAATTATTAATGGATTTACATATTTATTAAGTAAAAATGAAGTCAGAGAACAGACTGTCGAGTAGGTTAACTCGACACGACCCCATTTCATAAATCATTTTCCTCAAAACCAAAAACGAAGTAAACATTCGATTTCTCTCTTGATTTTTGGCCGATTTTGCTCGTTCTTGAGCCTAACTCACTCGATTTTCACTCTATATTACTGTTTAGTTCACTAAATCAACCGATCATCAAGGTATGTTCTCTAAATAACTTAGTTTAGGGAAATTTTTAGGGTTTGAAGAAAAATCAAAAATTTAGTGTTAGCCCAGAATTTAGAACGATTTAAGGTGCTAGAGTACTAGATTAGGAACTATCTACCATCTTTACATATGATTTCATGATTTGAGCTTGTTCTTTTGGATTTTGTATCCCATGGTTCGCGATGAAACATTGATCGATGCCCATGAGGACACATCGATCGATGCCCATGAGGCACCATCAATCGATGGTTGTTTATATCTATATCGATTTTGATTCTTGGCTTTGTTTATTAATTGTAGATGAACGAGAGGTTCAGCAAAGCATGATAAGTGGCCGGTAGCTCCAGTGCTCCGCCACGGGGTCCTCCTTGCTGAGACCATTGGCCCAAGGAAGAAGAGAGTTTACCTGAGATGTTCGAGAAATTTCCTGACCCTGGGAAAACTGTAGCATCGAGGGAATGCACCCATCGTCTTGTGCGCAAGGAATGGGACGATTTTTTCAGCCTCTACCATAACGCTTGGCAAAGCGTTTCTATCGAGCCCACCAGGTTTGTCGACAGACGTACCTTGAAGAAGTTGGGGCTCTTGACAGACTTCACACAGATGGTGCAAGAGCTAGGACTGGGCACCATGGCTACTAAGCCATATCCTCTTTATCCTGACTTGGTCCGATAGTGCATCGCCACGGCCCAAATTCTCTACAAGAGCCCTCGGGTAAAGCTGGCAAATGAGGCTACTTTGACCTTTCTCATTAGAGGCATCAGGTACCGGATCACCATTCTGCAGCTCTGTGAGATCTATGGGTTGGACATTGGTACTCTCGACCTGTACAGTCGCTCCTTTCCCCGGTCCGCCTTCTTTTTGGGGACTCATCGGTACATGCCTTTTTGACTCGGGCTCTGCTACTTAGACAGATATATGTCACCCCACCATGCACTACTTCATGAAGGTCCTTGCCAATACTCTGTTGTGCAAGATGGAACCCAACAAGGTTAGATTTTAGGATCTCACACTGCTGTACTACTCTGTCAGAGATTTGGTGGGGCTCGATGATGAGATCTTTCGCCCACCAAGGAGCGATCAGCAGGTGAACTTGGGGGTGGTTTTTGCGGAGCACTTGGCGACCCTGAAGGAGAAACCCTTCAAGGGTTCTGACCCGAAGAAGGAGATGATTGTGAGCCCCTTGATGCCTCTATTCAGCTTTCTTGGCATCAGCTATGAGGGAGCCTCTGTAGAGAGGAACTTGTGTTTCATGGATGACAGGCATTTGGCGATGACTGGCTGGCTGAAGGAGGGAAGATATTGGTATTTTGTGGATGACGAGGGGCCTAGGATGATAGTGCTTCAAGCGCCAGGGGTGACCGTTTTTTATGATGATCAAGATCGCCTTGCTTTCAGATCAGCTGAGCAGCACCTCCACACAGCACCTCTCAGAGTACGGCGCAGAGGAGGCCTTCGACCAGCCCATCCAGTAGCAGCAGCAGCAGCAGCAGCAGAGGAGCCAGCACAGCCACCTCAACATCTCCCAGCCTTCCCTCAGATTCCAGAGATTCCCATTCACGACCATGGTGACTTCCAGAGAGTCATGGTGGACGCACTTCGTGCTATATGGGCTAGGGTGGAGACGATGTCTCGATGCCAGTGTTTCAGCGTCCCAAGACCAGAGCGAGATCACCACCAGGACCCATACCACAGCAGGAGCCAGACACGGACACCTCAGACAAGGAGTAGTCTCCTTAGTTACTCCTTCGTCTCTTATCTCATTTTCAGACTTATACTGGTACTTGTTTATTTTGATGCCTTTGGATTTAGACTTGTTGTTATTATTATGATGTTTGTATGTTTTGATATGTGTTTGAGTGTCTGACAGAGCTAACCCAAATAGAGAATATCAGAATGGATGCCATGCACATGCACGATTTCAATATAATACGCCTAGCATCAATCGATGGCACCTAGTTGCTGTCAATCAATAGCGATCTAACAAAGACGTTAAGTAGATATTTTGGTCTCCCATCGGTCGACGGTGATGGTTTATCACCGGTCGACAAACAATTATAACCATCGATCGACACTCTCATACAGAGAGAGGTATCGAGTATTCTACTTACACTATTTACTTTTATTATCTTCTCCTAACCAATTAGAACGGATTACATTGGGGACAGTGTAATTATGCATGGGAGAGGTTCGCTAATGCTATTTAATTTGTTTTGACCTTTATTTACTATATATATATATAAGTTTTTCAAAAAGTTTTATTGAGTCAAGAAGGGGACTATGATCAAGATTTATTATTGACTAACCACACTTTAGCACCATTCTTAGAAGGTTGTCTACAGAGATTACTAGACATACCAAAGTGGATCATCCTGCCACTATATCACATTTTCTTGGAAAGTTTGAAGGAATCAAAGCTGATTTCCAACACTAACCCTGACATTATTTGCTTGATTTGGGGCTTGGTATACATTGGATCGGATTCCTTCTGCAAGTCTGTAGGTACAAGTCATTTCACCTCTTGTTCCCTTTCTCTTTCTTGTCAGCATCTACCTAAGAGCTTAAAAGATTGAGATGACTTCCCGAGATGGAAAAGGGTATGTACATTACCGATGAACCCATTATTCTAATTCGGAGGAATGATCACACATTGTTGGAAGCGAGGGGTAGGTACATTACTGATGACCCCACTATTCGCCTACAACTTCTCCCAAAAAGCAAAAAAAAAAAATCGAAAATAAGATGGCAAGATAGACTGTATCAGCATCATTGTCCATTAAGTTTGAGATCTAAAAAGATTCAGAAAGAAAAGGGGAGAGAAAGGAATCAGAGAAGATTTTGTGCCTAGATGTTTAGACACTTTCAGAGGTAAGAGTCCATGTGTCCTTTGATCGATACTTACAAGGTAAAGGCTACACTTTTATTTTATGCAAAGAAATAAAATCAGTAGAGGGGTGAGTCAGACTAGTATTTGCTAAGTTGTTGGTAGAATGGATTTGGTTGCTATACTAGGATAGGGTATATCAAGTTTCTCTATGATTGACTTGATAGGATGTGGTTGCAACAAAGTAGGGTGACATTTATACTTAGACATTATGCGAATCTCTGCTTTTTCAAAACCTCTTTCACAGACTTAGTTTGCTTGAGGACAAGCAAAAGGTTAAGCCTGAGGAAGTTGATATAGCCTATTTATTACCAGTTTTTGGTCATGTTATAGGCTCTATTTTAGGGTCTATTATGTGTGTCTAGACTATGTTTTAGAATATTTACAGGTCTAGGTACTCATTGAGAGCAATTGGAGCTTTTGGGCTATTTTGGAGCATTTAGGATGCTCAGCCAGAAACTCAGAGTCAGATTCAATTTATTTACGAAGCATTGATTGACGTCCCACATTGTGCGTCGATCGACTACCAAGTCGGCTGCAAGATTAATGAAGACCTGAGAAATTACAAGTTTTACCCAAAAGTTTCATCATTTAAAAGACAAGTCTCTGGCCGAAATTTAGACTATTTATTAGGGTTTTCTATCTTAGTTTTGGAGGCCGCCAGAGAAAGAGCCAAGAGTTGAAATACCTTGCAGAGAAGATCTGACCATTATTGCAGAGAAGATCTTGAACACCTTATCTCTTTACTCAATTTATTTAGTGCAATTAATTCAGACTTTGGTCATGATCTTTATTGCTATGTCTGAATAATTCATTGTTAGATTTAGGGTTCTTCAATGGTAGTAATGTCTTGTTGATTTTATAGAATTGTTAGGGTAATCTTCTTGTTTCTTTGTTTAAGTTGTTCTTAATGCGAAGTTGAATTTGATCACCTCAATCTTAGAAGTTAGGGTTCCATACCGCAAGCGAGATCCTGGTTATGACCATGAATGTATCTTAAACAATTTAAATAACTGGTAACAAATGAGAGTTGAATTAGAAGTTTGGAGAATCCATCAAACCGCGAAACCAGTACCGTTTATAAAGAGCATCGATCAATACCATCATATGGACATTGATCGATACTCAAATGAGATGCGCGAGAGCGATCTCCTAAACCTTGAGGTTTGAGTTTATGAACGGTACTTAATTAAAAGCCTAACAATCTATTAGTCTCCAATACTTAATCTTACCTTAGAAATCACTATAAGTCTAATTCTTTAATTTAACTTTGACAAACCAAATTAATTTTGAAATCGCTTTATTTATTATTATCATTTATCTAGCTTAATTCGATAACAATAAGTCTATTGTGTAATCCTAGAGTCTCTGTGGATTTGATCTCCAAATATTATACTAAACTTATTATTTGAGAGAGTAAAAATGAGAATTATGGTTAATTTGAGAGTGATATAAAACCTGACATCACCGATGAACAGGAAAGGACGAGTAAAATTCTCAGTGAAAAGTCTGTCGAGCTAGAAAAAGAATTCCAGAGTCCAACGTTTGGATATAAAGCACCAATCTTAAATCCTTTCCCCTGTTTAGTATCTCCTTTGCATCCTAGGAACATTAGTCCCACTTTTGATGAGACTGAAACACCAATATTTAGCTTTGGTACTAATAATACCTCCCAAGGGGTAAAAGGCCAAGCCTCAGATACCGAGATAAGATTGCATATAACCTTCATATCTCAAACTGCTTTATCTCACTTAAGAATTATGCATGCTTGACGACTTTACATATTGTTCTTCGACCTTTGTGTTTCCTTATTTATTTTCAGGACTTTTTGGAGAAAGAAAGGAGATTATTCTTTGCGAAGAGAGAGCTCTGGCGAGCCAAATGAAGATTTCGTTCTGTCGGATCTTTCATCTGATGAGAAAGATTCAGATGGATCAAGAGAAGACTTACCTGCGTTGAGCCATTGCAACAGTAAGCTTCTTATTATTATTTTCCCTAGACCATATGTAAAATGGATGATCTTATTTTCTTCTTAATAGAACCATGTTTTATCTATTTTATTCATCTTCTGATTCAGGTCCCAAAGAAATCGAAACTACTAAATGGAGTAATGAGAAATCTAAGCTAGGCTTTAGCTCAACTAAAAGGAGCTCTAATCTGAAGGGCAGTGGACGTGTCGAGTTGAGTCCTACCTCGTCTTTGTCCAAAGGTATAATACTCATCTGTATGTCATTGTTGTGCCTTTTTATGCTTCACCCTCATTTGTTTTGTCCTGGAAGATGCTGAGCAGGGATCCATAAAACTTATTCCTTCCAGCAATTTTCAGAGATGGAGGAAGATGAAGGCTTGGGAAGGTCTCTTGTAATAGATATAACTAATGTTACGTTTCTACCTTATATCTTCTCTCCTGTCTTGATTTGATTACTTACCATGTCTCAAGGCTGTTGCATTGTTTGCTGTGACTCTTCAAAACTTTGAGAAAAACTGAAATCTGCAGCTAAAAAGAAGTCATCAGAAATTATAGCATCAGTCTCCGAGGAGACACAGCTAGAGTTGGAAAATGTCAAGTCTCACATCATAACAGCAGCGTATGTTTCTTCAATTGATTCTGCATTGCTCTTTTTGAGTATTCAAACACAATGTTAATTATCCTACAGGGAAAAGACGAGTAAAGTAGCCAAAACAAAGCGAAAGCATGCTGAAACAAGATTACTAGGTACTGTAATTTATTTTACAGACATGAGCTTATAATTTCTCCATTATTTCAAACATACTGTCTTAGTAGTAGTCTACTCATGATTCAGGGTTGATATCAATTCTTGTTTCAGTATAGTATACCTATCCATTTTCCGTGATAGAGGCTATATATACCTTTGATTTAGGTTCTCATATTGACATAAAACTTGCTATTAACAGATTATCTCAAGACAAAGCTACATGCTCAATTCCTATAAAGAGAATAGGAAGATAGATATGCATGTCTTGTCTTAAGAGTGTTGAATTGTTTTCATATCTTTACATGCTGAATAATGTTCACTGACAATCTGATCGTATTACAGAGCAACAAGAGAAAATGAGAATGATCCATGAAAAGTTGAAGGAAGATGTCGGCCATCATTTGGAAGATTTCCAGAAGGGTAATGAAGGGTTTGAAGCAAACCATTCAGAGTTGAAAGGAACCATAAAGAAGCAAAGTGTGTTCACTTGTGTAATTCTTGCTTTTCACAATAACGAATCCTAACATTGGAACTACTATGAAGCATGATCGTGTAGTGATGAACAATACCAGAGCAAGTATCAAAGTTATACTCCAGGAGGACGTCTTGTCTAAATTCACTTGAGGGCTATATATATCTTGTTTACAGGAACATCACTCCAAAAACTCATGGCACATTTTGAAGGAGGCATCGAGACAAAGCTGGAGAAGGCAACAAAAAAAATCAATTTTGTCAACCAGGTAAGTCTTGTTCTGTCTCTTAAGAATCGAACTTTCTAAATATTAAATCACCATTTTCAAGAAATAGTGTCTGGGTTCAACAGTCTGCGAGAGGAAAGATGATGCAGCTGAAGATGATTGTGGCAGAATGTTTGAAGGATGGTGTGTTAGACTGACCCTATTCACAAAATCAATCGCACCTATGCAACAGAGAAGCAAAACCAAACTAACTTCAACTAAACTAAGGGAAGAAGAAGCAGAATTTATGCGAGACGTTCTTGTTTGTTTACATGTATTTTTATAATATTTGTACGAAAAGTCGAAACAAGCTGAACAATTTGCTTAAACCGAATTAAACTAGTTAATACGGTTATATAATTCAGTAACCATTGAATCAAACTGTAGCGACATTTTCTTTTGGAAACATGACAAACGATTTTCATTTTTCATGTACAAAGTGAGTATATGATGCAGAAAATGACCACTAGTAGCCCTGAAATCGGGGGACGCAAAAAAGCACAAAAGGGTGGATTTGAATCACGCTGCATCACGTGAAGTCCACGTGAAGGGTGGCCAAAAAGCTAATTGTGGGTCCTATTTAAATTGCTTTTATGGGCCCAGTCCATAAGATGAGGCATGAGTCAATCAATGTCTCTATGGCGTGAACGTTCTCCCCACTCACGGGAGCCTTTTTTCTGGTATGCCCGTCTCTCCATTAGTCACACAATGTTTAAGAAATTAAACAGTACGATTGAAAATATTCACCAATAAACTAGATAGAATCAATTCAAACCACAACAGATTTTAACGGCATAAACGGTAAGGAGATCTAGTATCATCTTAGATCATTTTTAAGAACCCAATCTGACCAACCTAGCCTCATTGCAATTTTAACTCCATAAAGAACATAAATCGCCCCACAAAGTCGTTTCATTAAAAATGTTTTCATAAATTCATGTAGTAGAACAAAATAAGTCTAATTTGAAACACATATACAATCGGTTATCGATCTTGTAAGATCAGGATGAAGCCATTGTCCCAACAACATCTTCACCAGAGGTGCATCCTCAAAATCGACCCAAAACTTGAGCTCTCAAAGCCTCAATCCTAAGCCACAAACTGAACAAGCGCATCCAAACTGAAACTTGGGTCTCGGAAGCTAAGCACTAGCCGGTACCACATATCCAAGCTTCTAAAGGTTTGGGACCAGTACCACCGGTTATGACGAGACATCTTCTCCGGTGCTAGGATGTAGAGCCACTGCCACGTACTGTTGGAAAGTTAAGGATGACTATGTTGTCATCATCGACCTTGGTGAGTGTTGTCCTGACAACCGCCAGACAAACCTATGTTCATTCACTGTTGTTCCTCTCCGCCGATTGTTTCACCACCAAGTAAGGAGAAAGAACCAAGAAGGGGAAGTGTGACACCACGACGGTGCTGAGGATATGAAAGGAGAAAATAAATTTGGACTCCACCTTCAATCCTAAATGCCAACTCTCGCCGCTACTGTTGTCTCAAAAGTTTCTCTGTCACTTCAGTGATAGTCGGAAACCGACACCATCGTAACCCTTTAATTTTTTTGTTGATTCCTGATAATCCAGAGCGACGAGCAAAGAGACCCAGAGAAGACTGATGAATACGAGGGCAAAAAATAAAGGAGGAAGAGGGGAAAGGGGTTCCGCTGCCAGCGACCGCCGAGCCGAAGCAAGAGACTCGTTGTGTTTTTAGAGAGAAGCTAGAGCGATTTTTAAGAAGGAGAAAACTTTGTAAAGTTTGACATGCAGGTCAATTGGTGACAACTTCTCCTGTGGGAGGATTGTTAAAGGGTGAGGTCTTGGGTTCGAGGAATGCCAAGCGCACCGACAACCTACCTGGAGAGAGGTTATGGCTTACAGGTGAGTGGTTTGGGTTGGTGCTCTGCAGAGCCAGTCTGGATCCCACAGGACGGGTTGTTACAATAGGTTTTTCTTCATAGGTCCCACAAACAACACATTTCGATACCGTAGCATGCTTTAGAATGTTGCAGTGGGAATGGCATTTGTGAACAAGTCAGCCAGATTTTCGCATGATCGTACATACTTGATGTCTACTTCTTGATTTTTCTTGAATTCTCATATGTACAAGAAAAACCTTGAAGGAATATGCTTTGTTTTATCGATTATGATATAACCTTTGTTGAGTTGTCACAAGCCAAGTTATCTTCAAAAGCTTTTGTCGGTTATTTCTTGGCAACTATTCCACTTACTTCTTGTATGTGGTGAATCATTGACCAAAGTCACACATTCTCAACATGCTTCATGAAGCGTAATGGTTTCCGCATGATTCAAAATGTCGCAACCATAGTTTGTTTCTTAGAGCATCAAGAGATCACGTTTCCACCAATTGTAAAAAGATAACCAGTTTGCGACCGACCTTTATGAGGATATGATAAGTATCATGCATCTGCAAAACAATCATACCAAACTCAGGTTTTCTAAGTAAATCAATTCTAAATCAATTGTACCTTAAAGATAACCAAATATGTGCTTTATTATGTTCCAACGCCTGCAAGTAGGAGCATAACTATATCTTGAAAGTAAGTTAGTAGAAAAAGAAATATCAAGTCTAGTACAATTTACAAGATATAAAAACCCACCGATAACACTCATATAAGGTACTTCTGGACCTAATATCTCTTCGCTATCTTCACAAGGCCTAAAAGGATCTTTCTCAACATCAAGAGATCGTTTAACCATTGGAGTACTCAAAATAGTCGCTTTATCTATATAAAAGTGTTTCAATATTATTTTTGTATAATTTGATTATGCACAAATATTCCTTCTCAGACTCTATCTAGAGCCCAAAATAAAACTTTGCTTTTCCGAGATCTTTCATTTCAAACTCTTCTTTCATATGACTTTGTGCTTCATCAACCTCGTTTTGAGTTCTAATTATATTCAGGTCATCTACATATACACCAATGATCACAAAGACAGATGGTGATTTCTTAACAAAGCGCATGGACATATCTCTATTCACATATCCTTTTCTCAATAGATATTCACTTACGCGATTGTACCACATGAGCCCAGATTGTTTTAATCCGTATAATGATCGCTGTAATTTGACTGAACAAATCTTCCTGAATTTTGTTTTCAATGCTTCCGACATTTTCAATCCTTAAGGTATTTTCATATATATATATATATATATATATATATATCATTTTCCAGTGATCCATACAAATATAGCGTCACAACATATATGAGATGTATTTCAAGATTTTTAGATCCCAGTATGCTCATCAAAAATCTAAATGTAATTGGATTCATGATCAGGAAATATGTTTCCTCAAAATCAATTCTTGGTCTATGAGAAAAACCTTTGACAACAAGTCCATATGTATATCGCGATATCTCATTTTTTCATTTACCTTTCTCACGAATACCCACTTGTACCCAACTGAATTTATATTCTTAGGTGTTAGGACTATAGGTTCAAAGACTTTCTTTTTATTCAGGGAGAACAGTTCAGTTTGTATGACCATCTTCCACATCTCCAGGTCATGAATTTTTCTAACATTCCAAAATAGACCTTATATCTGGATCATTATTTTCATGATATATTTCTTTGGACACAATAAAATAGAACATTCAGTCAATATCTTTTATCTTATTCTTTATCCATAATTTTATATATGGACCGTAGTTGATGAAAATCTCATATATTTGTGTTTCTTTCTCGGAATATGGATATTTATCTTTATTTGTTTCTTTTTTAACCTTTTCATTTATGTCTTTTCCAAGATATTTTTCATTAACAGGTTCTTTTGGAACCTTTTTTATTTTGCTCACCCAATTTCATTTTATTTCAGAGATTTTTATCTTTAGAATCAGCTGGTCTCCCCTGAACCTTAGGTTCATTTACTTTGTTACCATCAGTTTGTTCTTCAGAAACAACAACTCTTTATGGAACATTTTTAGCAAGTATATATGATTTTGTCAGCCTTCTTGTATCTGTGAACGCATCTGGTAACCGGTTTGTCAAATTTTGCAAATGTATAATTTTTCAACTTCCAGCTCTCGTTGATTTGTAGGGGGTTCGAGCTGTAACAACGATGATGTATACCATATAATATACAAACCGTACCGTAAACATAATTCTTCCTCCTAACACTGTAAAATCATCTTCATTAAAATGACAATCGACAAACCGTACCGTAAACATAACCAATTACCGGTTCAAGATACTTTATTATACTTGGTGACCTATAACCCACATGTATTTCTGATCTCCTTTGTGTGTCTATTTTAGTTCTTTGTAGCTGTGTTATCAGAACATATACCACACACCTAAAGACACGAAATGAGATATATCTGGCTCCTGGAAAGATGCCGGTTGTATTGTGGAGTACTTATGATATGCATTCGGTCTTAACAGAATCAGTGCATTTGAATGCAATATAGCATGACTCCATACTGAAATTGGGAGCTCGTTCTCAATATCAATAATCTTGCAATCAGCTGCAACTGTTTAATCAATGATTCGGCCATGCCATTTTGTGTATGAACATGAGGAACTAGATGCTCTACATCAATACCCATTGACATACAACACTCATTAAAAAGCTTGTGATGTAAATTCACCAGCTTTATCAAGCATTCCTTTTTAATGATATACTCAGAGAATTGTGTTCTCATCCTTATTATTTGGGTAAAGAATTTCGCTAAAGCCATTTTCATGTCGTCAAAAGACAAACATTTGACCATCTACCAGATGTATCAACCAATACCATGAAATACTTAAACAGTCTTAAACGGTCTGCACGGTGGATGGATCGACCCACAAATATCACCATGAATTCTTTCAAAAAATATTAGTGATTCATTCCTAAACTTTGCTGGTGATGTCGAGTTATAAGTTTTCCTTGAGAACATGCATTATATGTAAACTCACATGTTTGCAAAATTCTTTCATTTTCAGCGGATGGTCATTTGAATTTTGCATAGTTCTTTTCATCATTACTGAACCATGATGTTCTAGCCTCTCATGTCAGACTTTAAATGTACTAGTAAACTTCAGGTTTACCGTGGGATAAGACTTAGTCATGTTTATTTTTGTACAATATAATCTAGAAGATACCATTCTTAACTTTTTCAATCTTGGATTTAATGCATAGATATTTAATGTCATATTTACTCATAGTCTCAATATGACATCCATTTCTCCAGATATCCTTAGAACTTAATAAATTTATATGAAAATAGGGGGAATGTAATGCATCAGTTATTTCAAATTTTGTTCTCTTTGGCATTGAAAATTTGACTCTTCCAGAGCCCATAATAATTTTTCCACTGCATTATATTTAACTTAGGCTTACAACGTATTTCTTATCTTTAGTTATCGTGTGCGCTGACGCACTATCTTCCAAACATATATTTTCATCTCAGTCTTAAAATCTTGCATTTTTGAATTTCAAATATTCATAAAATATGAAAAATATAAAATATTAAACATAAAACATAACATCTATTTTACAACAATAAATATAGATAATATAATATAGTAGACGTTATGTTTTCAGGAAGATAACCATTATAGCACATCTTTGGTACAACTCATTGATACTTTCTAAAATAACCAGCGAGTCTGACACGTCGAGATGCATATCATCATTTAAACCGTGAAAGGATGACTCGTGTTCATTAGAGATGAAGTTTTTTTCACCTACTTTCTCTTCTACGTTTTGAGATTCTCTATCGGGTAAATGTTTTTACGTATGACAAACACGTACCTAATGCCATTTTATGCCGCATTTGTAGCAAAACTTTTCCGTTTGCCTTTTTTCATCCCTGCCACTTTCATTTTCGTGGAAATTCTTATTATTTCTTTCATAATAAGGATGAAATTTTTTTCCTCGTCCTCTTTCACGACCATGATAACGGTTTCGATCTCTTCCACACCCTCATCCTCTTCAATCATTATAACTGGATTATGCAATATTCGCTTCAGGGAATGGAGCAGATCCAGTGGGACAAGCATGGTGGTTTAACGTCACGAGCTGATTATTTTGCTCCGCTACAAGGAGGACTTGCATCAACTCCAAGTAACAGGTATACCCATTCGCCTGATACTCTTGCTGCATGAATACATTTACAGGATGGAATGTTTAGAGAGTATTCTCAGTCATATCTCAATCACTTATTTTCTCTCCACATAACATCATACTCGATGTGATTCCAAACATCGCATAATTAAACTCACTAACATTTTTATTAGTCCTGGAACCAAAGATGAATCCTCTAGTGTTTGACTTTCAGTAAGATCAAACCTTTCTTTTAATGATTGAGAAAGATCTGCATGATCCTCTTTATAATATATTCATCTTTTTAAACCATCATGTATGTGGTGTTGCAAAAATATCATGGCTTTTGCATTTTTCTCATTCGTCATCATTTTTGAATTGTAGATAGTTTTCAAAAGCATGTTTCCTCTTAGTGCATCTTTGCAACTATTGTCCATTTCATATAATAATTCTCAGCTATATCAAAGACAATTATTTTGAGATTTATCAAATTTGACATGATAATTGTATTCATACAATAACGTAAATGAAATATATTGTTTTGTTCTAAGAGTAGTACAAAGAGGAATAACTTATGTTCTTTGTTATCCTCTCATGTTTTATTTATACTAGAGAACAATATGGATGACTCACATTTATTTCTAACATTATGAGGAGACATGGTGATGACAATGATGTCTTATTTTGAAGTTATGAGAGGGACAATTAATTTCAGATTATTAATTAGTTTCTAAACTTTTTGTTGGATGGTATTTCTTTTTTTTCTCTCTATCATTGCATATAACTGATTCATGCATGTGGTAGAAAAAATTGATACCAGTCTTAAATCTCTAGGTTAGAAAATAAACTTCAAAGATAAAAATAGATCTTTGTCATAGATTTTATTTTAAGGATTTTTAAACTATCATATATTCTAAACTCTAATCTCATTGTATAAATACTAAACCCTAAATTCTAATCGATAAATCTAAACCCAAAAATGAAATAAAAATGTATTTTGAACTTGTTATTAATGATTTTACTTTTTTTTAAACACTATTAATAATTAGCTGTGAAAACTTGAGAAGGTTATTACAGTGATCTGATTTAGTCAAAAGAAAAAGACTAAAAGTAAGAAAATAGGCCTAACAAAAAAAAAGTGCCTAAGCCAAAATAGAAATCCCAATGCAATATATGTTTGAAACCAATCCTCCTTGATGACACTTTCATCAATGAGTACAACTCCTTTAATAGTATGATGAGAGTGAAATCGTACACTCCTTATGTGCTAATACCTAAACAAAAAAAAATGATTCAATGCTATCTAAGAGTATTTCTCAAAAATATATGTTAAGAAAAAATAATTTTCATTACTGTTGGAACACTATGGGAGAGATTTTGTGGTCCACTGATATATATTTGCATGGTCTACTGTTATATACTATGAAAAAAAGTTTACATAGTTATTATACAACGAATACAATCTTGCTCTTTGTTAGTCTCCGTTGTCTTCCTTCTATTATCCTCATTGTCGTCTTCCCCCTCTGTAGTTTTCTGTTGTTGTCTGATGCAAATCGAGGTTATCTCTAGTACAGATCTGGAGGTTCACATACTTCTAGGGCCAGATCTCGGAGATTCCAGCTCTTGAGGACAATGTTTGATCTCCCACATATCTGTTTTTCGAAGGTTGGTGAGTCTCTTCCCAGGAGGATTTTTTCGCCGTCGATGGGTGTTAGCTTGAGTGGTGTTGCGTGGTGGTAGATGTGGTGCTGGTTCGTGGTCGGTGTGCTCGTCTGGCTAGTGGCATGGCGGTGATGCTCCTCCCACCTGGTGTCAGTTAGGGTTTGAGATTTTTACCTGTGGTCTTTGGTAGCCAGCCGTGAGTGGCTCTGACTGAGTCGGTCTCTCAGTTTATGTGGAGTCTGGTGGCAACATGTAAGGCACGACGGCACGTGGTGGTGACATTGCGCGTGTTTCAGGTGAGCTCCATGTTTTCTTCTTGTTTTTCTCAGAACAAATCGCCGCCGTGTTTCAGTTTGGTCCTAGCTGTGCCATGAGTGCTCCTCGTCTTCATCACTCTCAAATAAGGTATTTAGGTTTTTGGATTAAGCTCGGTTAATGGGGTGCTCTCTGTTCTTTTTGCAGTGCAGTAGTTGGCCAATCGAGCGGTTCTTGCTCGTGCGGTTGTGTTCCTGGAGAGTTAGCAGACTTTTGGTATGCTATCTCTATATGGGGTTTCGGTTCCATGGATGTATAGTGTGACGTCGGGATGGATTGGAGACATCAATCTCCAGACATCTCTACGAACGATTGCATTATCGATTGGTGGTTCTCTTTCGTGATGTCGGATTTTTTGGTTAATTTGGTTTTGATTTAGTGGCCAAAAGCTGCATGAGCCATTATTTTAAGGTTTGAAGACGCCTTTCTATCGGTAGCTTGTGGTGTCTGGCTCTCGTTCTTGGTTCTTTGGTCCAAGCTCGACTCGTTGCTTAACAGCTTCTCGACTTTGTCCGCTTTAACATCGGGTTTCTTTCACTTACTTTAGGTTCTGGTGTTTAATTTAATTTATCGCGTTACGCTACTAGGTATCTTTGTAAATTATGTCAGAAATTTGAAAAGTATGAAAAATATCATAAATTTACAATAAAAAACGAGAAGTATAATTTCTTTTGAGCTTTTGATTCGTAGGAAAAATAAATAAATGTTTACATAAAAATATGATAAACCTGAATCATAACATTACTTATCAAACATGTTAATACAAATAACGACCATGTTATAATTTATTTTTCTTAAATAGCATATTCTAAAGCAAAAGTGAATATTATTTATTTCTCATTTAAGTGGTAAAAAAAAATAAGATACTGTCATCCAAGATTTTAATTTATTTTTCTATTCATTCTGAAGCAGAGAAAACGATGGAAAAGAAAAGCTGGTCATAAGAGCACTTGCAACAATGGTTTTTCGGAGAGTTGCTTCAGATTAAAGAAAAACAAAATAATTAGAAAAATAAGCGAGGGAATGTACTACAATTCTCAAATAAGAAATTTATAGATACCCCTTAAAAATCCATTAGCTACTTATCTCTTTTATATTAGTTGATTTTTAAAAAGAAAAAAAATAGTTTTAATTAACTTACATTAGAATAATAATATTGTGTTATGTTTAGAAACCTATTTGGAGTTCTCTCCAATAAGAACACAATTATCCAAGGTGTTTATATGGTTGTTTAAGGTGTGGAGTCCACCAAAACTCTAAGCATCTTTTAAGCATCATTTTTTTAAAATGCTAAGATAAGCACCACTTCTTGTACTGTTCCCGGACCTCACTGACACGTGGCGGCCCGCGATTAGTTTGTTTTTAATTTTTCTTTTAAAATAAATCACAAAATAAAAAATAATAAATACCCCAAATGGGGTGCTAAAGTTGAAGATACTCTAAAGGTACTCTAACTCACAAGTCCACAAGGTTGTCTCTCTCAAAATCTTGTCTTCTCCCATACTATACGAGGTCGAGGAAACGCAACTAGATGCACTCACCTTTATGGCCTTGTAATACAAATCTTCTTGCACATTAATTTCAGTAATGCTATTAACTATAAGAGATATTCGTTATATATGCATGCTAGATAACTCATTAACTCTATTACTAAAATGCCCGGTAAATTCAAAACTCTTATAATGATTTTTCTTTAATTATAAAACATGACATAGCCGCAAATACATCTGGTGAGCTGGTCATGACTCCTGAGTATGGTTGATAAAACATTAGTTTATAGCCCCAAATATTTTTAATTTCTTTTTCATATATATAAACCAATAAATCTGTAAAAAAAAAGTTGATATAAGTCGTTACTAAATTGTTAAGAATGTTTAGAAAAAAAAGTCGTTAGTAAATTGTTTGTAGTCCATAAAATCTGAGAACCGATCTTGACCTTTACCAGCATTACACCATAAATACGGTAAACCTGAAATGTAACCGTGGACCTCAATAATAAATAACTAGAGTTTGATCCGCGCTAAAAAAGTGTGAGTTTTGATATTGACATTTTTACCAACTTAATATCAAATTGTGATTTATAATAAATTTATATCATTTGATTGCATGAACGATATCTTTGTGTGTTTGTGAGATTTTTCTTGCTTGTAACAAAAATGGTATTGAATATAGTCAAGAGTTTTAATAATATAGATATTTGGTATAAGTTAGAATATAAACTCAATTAGATGGGTTAGTAATACATATACACAATGAACTTCAAAATTCCAAAATCAAAATTGTATAACACATTTTGGGCTGTTTTGTTTTTTGTCAACATTGGGCTGATTTGTTTTCTTGGACAAAAAACATGGTACTTTCAATTTCGGGCTTTTAAATTTCGAAATATAGTTTTTATATCTCAAAAAATAATGTTAATTGGTGTAATTAAAAATAGTATCATATTAGTATAATTTTAAACAGATGTACTAAATCTAATGCATTTATTATTGATTTAATTGATATGTAGCCTAAAAAACTGTATTTTTGTTTTCTGATAAAAAAATGAGTTTCATTTATAGAAGTTAAAAAAAAAATGATATTCAATATTGAAAATTTTCAACATTGACAATTCACAATAACTTCAATCAAATCCAAAATAAAGTACTCTAATTTCAAAAAATATAATCATGATTATTCTCCTCAAAGGACTACATAACTTCTAATACACGACTTCTAGTAAATTGTATCAACTTATAGCTGTCTAAACCTAATGTCTTTATTATTGATTTGATTGTTAGATGGCGTAAAAAGCTGTATTTTTCTGATAAAAAGGAGTTTCATTCATAGAAGTTAAAAATAAAATGATATTCAATATTGAAAATTTTCAATATTGACAATTCACAATAACTTTCAATCAAATCCGAAATGAAGTACTCTAATTTCAAAAATATAATCATGATTATTCTCCTTGAAGGACTACATAACTTCTAGTACACGATTTCTAGTAAATTGTATCAACTTATAGCTGCTCTAAACCTAATGACTTTATTATTTATTTTGATTGATAGATGGTATAAGAAGCTGTTATGTTTTAGATAGATATCTACATCTCATAATGTCACATATATTATTAGATAATTAACAATATACATCCTAATACTTTTAAAACTATTGTATATATCTGAAACCAAAAACTTGAAAATCATAAGATGTATATATCTGAAACCAAAAACTTGAAAATCATAAGATTATATCACAATATAATGACTAACGACTTCCATATATAACTCTAACTAATATCACACTTAATCGGTTGGTTATCTAACAAAAACCAGGGAAGGATTAGATGCAATCAGAATAATCAAAATAATTAAGAGCTAGGAAAATGTGAACATAAAACAGCCGATTACCATTAAAACTTAAGTTTAGATTCATACAAAAAAACATTAAAATCTCTGATTTAGTAAACCAGAGATTAAGTTCATTAGACAAAGCCGAGAGAGATTAAGATCGAGATTAAATGGAACGCCACATCATTGGATCACCCAACTTTTCCCAGTTAAGAGTAAGAACCTTCACATCAGAGAGTGCAGCCTCAGCAAGGTGAAGTTCCCTTTCCAGCTTCTCCTTCACCTCGTCCATTACACCATAATTAAAGAGATCGTCCAAGAGTTGAAGCTTACCTGTAAGGCGATAAACTTCGAGTTCTGCGTTGTGCTTTTCAAGCACAGCCTCATGATACTGCATGTACATCAGTAGGATAGCACGGTAATGGTTGGTCTTGTCCTTCTGACCATTGGTGAAAGCCTCCTCCACTGTGGCTCCATACTCGTCTTCCAAAGGACTCTTCATCTTCAAATATCGGTTGGATGCCATCGCTATTTTTGAAGTGCATGTTATTAAAAAACAATTAGTTAAGTAATAAAAGATAAGTAGACAAATGTCACTGAAAATTTATGTAACAAACGGCGATTCTAAAGAATACACTAACAAATGAACTGATATCTACATCCAATGTTCAACACAAAGAAATATCAAAGAAATGAAATCAAACCTTCTTTTTTTGTATCAGAAAACCTAGATATATTTTGTTAAATGAAAAGGCAAGTACACTTTATATAGAAAGGAAAAAATATCGTTCTAGATTTTCGATTCTTGAGTTGACATATTAATAAAAAATATAGGCCCAAACTTTGATACTTTGTACAACATAAATTGCAAACTATTGGCCCAAAAAGAGTTCGTTTTGGTAAGATATATCGATTTCTTTTATAATAAAATGCAAAAGCAATATACGGTTTATACAAAGTCCCAATTATCAAACTAACCATAATTCAATAATAATTTTTATTTAACAAAAAGCCCAACTCTAATCTAACAACTTTTTTTCCGGGAGAAAAGGTGTATGGTCAAAACCTAACTAATTATTTGATAATATCTCTCTATGACGGCAAGATCATTGTTATCTTCTCAACTTGATATTAACCCGAGAACATAGATGCGATACTCAACTCGTGAATCTTTAATGAAGGTTAGTAATTATTTGTGATGTTATAATTGTCTTCTTTTACTTCGACAGATTATATAAACTAAGTTTTTCCTTTTCAAGATTCATATTCAACGATCAATCAGATTTTGATTCTATGTTTGTTGTATGTTTCATTGTAGCAGTGATGGATACACAATATCGAAAACCAAAAGGAGTATGATGCAAACTTGCTTCCATGCTTATCACAGACTACATCCCAATCATCCACAGATTGACTAATACTCTTCTTCGCTTCTTTTTTTTCCAGAACCGCTAAGGGAAGATCGACTTGCAACATCCTGATAAACACAAACATATTTTATATATCAGTTTGCAAAATCTCAAACATATTTTATATATCAGTTTGACCTTAGAATAAATTTAAATACATATACTTATTGCATTTTAAAATCGATAGCTTCATCCATTGTTGGGTTAAGAATCAAAAGTGAAGCATCAAATGAGTTGGTGATTTGAACCTCGCCTAATTTTAATTAATAATAAGTCTCATCAAAGTGATGTTGACATGTATGTTCTTTTTAGACTTATTCTTTAAGCTATGTTTATACCTCTGAAAAAGCTGATTTTGGCAAATCGAATCAAGCAGATAATAGTTTCATCTTTCGATTCTTCCAAATGTGATTCAATCTGCGCAGCATATTTCCCCCACAAGCAACATGCAATCTCGTCACCTCTGAATAAATAACCAATGTAATAAAAAGAAGGTTAAGCATTAGAGACATCCCATTTTAAATATAAAACAACAATAATTATATATTAAAATCTGTATTACCTGGTGTTACGTATACGGAACTCAACACGCTTCATGTCCTCTAACTTAATCTTAACCGTGGTTATTTCTTTGATATGGACAACTTGTCCAATAACATCTGTTTCTCCAAGTAAAACTCCAAAATTGTAATATAAAACAAATTAGCTAATAAATAGATAGTAAAGTAAGATACGTCTACGGTGATTATCTATCAGGAAATAAGGTTTGAGTGTTCCATTATCAATCTCCTCATAGTTAGTAAGTTCAAGAAAGTGATTATCATTACGATAATCAGATGGGGTTATCACCGTGTCTTCAATAATAGTCATCTTATATTGAAGTGTTGTTGGCCTATATTGACCACGAGCTGCAACAATCTTGAAATTCTGAATCACTCTCCATACTCCCAATGGTAGTTCGCGTTGAACCCGATACATCAAGCTTCTCTTGCATGAGGCATGGATTTTTCTACCCTAAAATAAGAAATCACGTTGTCTTAGACATAAAACACATAGTACAGTCATATATATGAGTGAATATGATTTTTCAAAAAGTTCTTACCGTTTCGTCGGCAAGTACTAACTCGAGAGTTTCTCCTCCATATGTCATTTTAGGTTTCCATGAGTGGAGCAATTTGACACGAACTCGCCAATTGTCTCTAAATGGCTTGACATCGTCGATGAGCACCAAATTACTTGCGATAGAGAGCATTTCGTAAGAAAAAGTGGAGATTGTGGAGGAATGAAATTTAGATCGTTAGCTTACGTATTTATAGATAGGGGTAGGTCTAGGTTTAGAATATTTAGGATATTAACTGAGGATTTATGGTGTATCAAGAAAATATAATATAATATACTCTGATTTGAAGTCGGCATATTATGAGTATCTATATTACAAATACTCGTTTCCGATCATGGTAACTGATTATATTTTCAGTAATCGTTTTTCAAGTAATATGGTAACAGAAAAATCAAATCATGCTCGTTTCCGATCATGGTAACTGATTATATTTTCAGTTATCGATTTTCAAGGAATATGGTAACAGAGAAATCAAATCAGAAGTTTAATCTGTTGGAGGAGTTAAGACGTGGGAAGGAAGGCAGATTTGAAAAAATTAGATAATATAATATTGCATTGGATTCGATTATTAATTGATTTTAAATATTTAAATATCTATCATATTTTCCAAACAGAATTTTCGGAACTAATATAGGTTCTAGTATCCAAACAAAGCTATTCATATATCCAAACAGAATTTCGGCTAAAATCCTACTCTTGTTTCCAAACAATCCGAAAAATGACTTGAGTTTTAATAATATAGATGAGTACAAGTAATGCAAATAAATGCTTCTTCTTATTTATCAAAATTAATATTACAGAAAAGGGTTGCAAGTACAGACTAGAACATCAATATATATAGGCACCTCCTCATGAACCACAAGAGACGAACGTGGGAGTTCCAAATCTTTCCCATTCTGCAATTCATAATACGGAAATAATTTCAATGGGAAATTTCAAGATGAAGAAACTGACAAGAACATAAAGATTAAGCCCTCCAAGACCGAATATGAGAGAGATGTTTGGAAAAGTAACAAAAGTTTTTGTTATTGTTCAAGTTCGTTTCCGTCGTTAAACACAAACATGAAATCCTCTTGTTTTGTTAAACCGCGGAATTAATGTTACACAGATCACGTCCTCACACTCAGGAACTACGAATTTTGCAAGGGATCAAACAAGAACGAAAGTAAGAACATGAGCACACACAGAGAATAATTGATTACCCAGAGTTCACCGATGTGGCTACGTCTCTGGGGCCTGACAAGGCAAATCACTAACTCTTCCAAGATCACAAGATGGTTGTGACCTAAAGTTGTAACCCTAATACAATCTCCTTAGCTGTCACGTTAACACAACGTCGACTCTCTTTTCTCTTGTTAACCTAATAACACACAAGCTTTGCTTTTATAATTAAGAAAAGTTAGTTACAACTGATAACCGGTTTTATTAACCGTAAAACATTGAGTTATAATAACTTAGACATTAAACCAATGTCCAATAACCCAATTGTCAATCTCGACTTGGTTTAAGCTCCAATATTGCTGATTGTTCATCACCAAAATAACAATCTCCACCTTGATGACTAATCAGCTCTATTTGCAATCACCATGTTGTCAACTCGTGTACTTGCCAGGCAAAACACCAAACACCTTAGTGCTTGGCCACTTCGAGAACCCTCAGAGCTGCTTCAAACTTCTTCACAGGAACAACCTTGGTTGATATGTCTGCAGGGTTCTTCGAAGTGTGAATCTTCTCAACAGTCACATCCCCTTGCTCAATGATATCTCTGATGAAATGGAGTTTCCTACTGATGTGTTTAGTCCGTTCATGATGAACGTTATTCTTGGCTAAACACAACGAACTCTGCAAATCACACCAAATTGTCACTGAGTCTTGCTGAAAACCCATTTCCTCAGACAAACCTCTCAGCCAAATTGCCTCCTTAACTTCTTCCACAAGCGCCATGTACTCTGCCTCTGTTGTAGAAAGAGCTACCACAGGCTGCAAACCATACTTCCAGCTAATGACATTCCCTCCAGCTGAGAAAACATAACCAGTAATAGACCTCCTCTTGTCCAAATCCGCTGAGAAATCAGCATCGCGGAAACCTTTTATCTTGAAGTTTTCTCTCTTCTTGAACACTAGCTTGTGATCCTTTGTTCCCTTCATATATCTCAGCACCCACTTAACAGCTACCCAATGCACCAAACCCGGCCTTGACATATACATGCTCACTAACCCCACAACATACACAAGATCACGTCTCGTTCCAATCATCGCGTACATTATACTTCCTATGGCATTAGAATAAGGCACATTCTCCATCTCTGTTTCCTGTTCTCCATCTTCAACGGCTTTCAGCCTGAACTGAGAACCAACAGGAGTAGTAACCGCATTAGCATCACTCATGTTAAATGTTCGAAGCACCTTTTCAACATAGCTTGACTGAGATAATGTCAAAACTCCACCTGCACGATCTATGTTTATGTCCATGCCCAGAATTCTCCTTGCACAACTCAAATCCTTCATCTCAAACTTTTCACTTAACAGTTTCTTCACCTTCTCTATCTCTACCATGCTTTTAGAAGCCACCAACATATCATCTACATAGAGAAGTAAGTAGACATACGTTCATTCAGTCACTTCTTTCACATACACATAGTGATCAAACTCACTTCACTTGAATCCAAGTTCTTTCATGAAACTGTCAAAGCACTTGTTCCATTACCTTGGAGCTTGTTTGAGTCCATACAAGGATTTCTTTAGATGACACACGTAGTCTTCCTTGTTCTTCACACGAAATCCCTCAGGCTGTTCCATATAAATTTCCTCCTCAATATCCCCATGAAGAAATGCAGTTTTAACATCGAGTTGTTCAAGCTCAAAATCGAGGTTGACCACAATCGACAGTAGCAACCTTATAGACACATGTTTTACCACAGGTGCAAAGATGTCATGATAATCAACACCTTCCTTCTGTGAGTAACCTTTAGCCACGAGTCTCGACTTGTATCTTGGATCATTTATTTCTGTTAAACCCGGTTTCAGCTTGTACACCCATTTGCATCCGATGACCTTCTTTTTTTAGGTCTCTTAACCAGATTCCAAGTCTTGTTCTTTTGCAAAGAACCCATCTCTTCTTCCATAGACCCATTCCATAAATCAGCTTCACTACTATTCATAGCTTTTTGATAGTTTTGAGGCTCGCCTGCAACCACATCTTCAGCTGCAATAAGCGCAAATGCTGCAGTAACCTCATAATCATCAAACCTTGAAGGTGGAACAATTTGTCTACGAGGTCTTTCTCTGGCTAGTCTATAACTCCCTTGATCTTCTTCATGTTCTGACTCTGATTCTGAATCCTCTGAGCCTTCTTCAGTCTGAACATTTTCTCCACCTGAAACCTCAACCATACCAGCATTCGATGAAGTTTGATCCATCTGAACCACAGTTTCATGTTGAACAATAACAAGATCTACTGCAACATCCCCTGCAACAGCTTCTTAATTCAGATCCTTAAACACAACATCCTCAGTAAACAACACATTTCTACTGACAACAAACCTTTCTTCATCCAGCAACCACACTTTGTACCCTTTTGTACCAGCCGGATATCCAGTGAATACACCCTTGATCGCCCTTGGCTTTAACTTGACTTGATCCTTGTGTATATAGACCACTGATCCAAATCTCCTTAGGTGATTATAACCTGGTTTTCTTCCCAACCACAACTCTTCTTGTATTGCATTATCAATCGCAGAAGCAGGACTTCTGTTGATCAAGTAAACAGTTGTAGACACAGCTTCTTCCCAGAACTCTTCTCTTAGTCCTAATTCATCAAGTAAACATCTTACTTTCTCTATGATTGTTCTATTCATGCGCTCAGCAACGCCATTTTGTTGTGGCGTATATGCACACGTCATGTGCCTTTCGATACCTTGACTCTTACAGAACCCATCAAACTCGAAGTTACAAAACTCCAAACCGTTATCAGTTCTGAGACAGCCAACCTTCTTGTTGATTTGATTTTCAACAAGATTCTTCCACTCTCTGAACTTACTATCTTCACTCTTATTCATCAAGAAAAATACCTATACTTTTCTGGTAAAGTCGTCAATGATTGACAGGAAATACTTCTTCTGTGACAGACTTGAAGTTTGATTTGTGGAACCCCACAAATCAGCATGAACATATCGCAACGCTACACCTGAATCATGCCTTCCTGAATGAAAGCTCAACTTCTTATGCTTTCCCATGACACAACTTTCACAAAAGTCCAGAACTCCAATCCTTCTTTTTCCAGGATTCCTCTCTTAGCAAGTATATGTAAGCTTTTGATACTGAGATGACCAAGTCGTTTGTGCCAAAGACTGGTTTCATCTTTTGACAGTGGCTGAGTTTTCTTCTGCACATTGTTATTCACTTGCCCTGCAACAGTCTCACCATTGAGCAAGTAGAGTGAGCCACTCAAAGTACCCTGAAGCGCCAACTTAAATTTCCATTTTTGTAGAATCTGGTTTTCCCTTCTCCACCTGAGTATCTAAAACCAAGCATATCTAGAGTACCAGTGGAGATCAAGTTTCTTCTTAGCTTCGGAATATACCTCACATTAGTGAGCACCATAACAATTCCTCCATAGGTCTTCACATTTATTGTACATATCCCCTGAACAGCTACAGCATTGTCATCTCCCAACAACACTTGTCCTGTATTAAGCTCCTGAAACTGATCAAACCAATCTCTTCTTGATGTTATGTGATAGGAACAACCTGAATCGAGAATCCATTCATCCCTATGCCGATTGTCAGACACAGACAAGGCATCATCTTTTGGATCCATTACAACAGTAGCCTCTGCAGATTCATCATCACCATACTTCTTACGAGCATAGCAATCCTTCTTCACATACCCCTCTTTCTTACAGTACCAGCACGTGAGTCTAGAACCTGAGCCAGACCTCGATCTTCCTTTTCCCTTCCTACCACAGCTACTCGACATCTCTCTCTTATCAGGTCTGCCACAAACAAAATAACCGTAACCTTCATCTTTTCTCTGCGAAGAACCAAACTCTTTGATATCTAGCTCCTTTGACCTCGCAGCGCTCGTGACTTCCTCAAGGGATAATGTTTCCCTCCCATACTTGAGTGTTTTCTTCAAGTAATTGTACTGACTTAGAAGTGATTCCATCAGGAGAATAACCTGAACTTCCTCGGAAGCATGCACATTCACACTTGAAAGATTTGAAACTATCTTCAAGAAATCATCAATATTTTCATCAATTGACTGAGACTCTTTCATCTTGAATGTATAGAATTTATGTTGCAAGTGTATCCTGTTCGGTAAAGACTTAGAGAGATACAACCTTTCCAATGTTGACCAAGTCGATGCAGCGTCCGTACACGCCTCGATCTTCCTCAATACATGATCGTCAACATTCAGGATGATAAGATTCATCGCCTTCTCAGACCTCCCTAACCTCTCCGACTCTTCCCTCTGCAACCTTTCTTTGAACACATCTTCATCCTCGTCTTTCTTAATCACAGACTTTGGAATTGATGTTTGCTCCATCAACACATCCTTCAACCCCAAGACTGAAAGATGAGAAAGCATACGCTTCTTCCACAAAGAGAAATCCCCTTTGCCATCGAATCTCTCAACCTCGATCCTTGCGTTCGCCATTGATTCACTACCTCAAACACAGCAACCTTGAATCAACAACCTTGAGCTCTGATACCACTTGTTATTGTTCAAGCTCGTTTCTATCGTTAAACACAAACACAAAATCCTCTTGTTTTGTTCAACCCCGGAATAAATGTTACACAGATCACGACCTCACACTCAGGAACTACGAATTTTGCAAGGGTTCAAACGAGAACGAAAGTAAGAACATGAGCACACACAGAGAATAATTGATTACCCAGAGTTCACCGATGTGGCTACGTCTTTGGGGCATGGCAAGGCAAATCACTAACTCTTCCAAGATCACAAGATGGTTGTGACCTAAAGTTGTAACCCTAATACAATCTCCTTAGCCGTCACGTTAACACAACGTCGACTCTCTTTTCTCTTGTTAACCTAATAACACACGAGCTTTGCTTTTATAATTAAGCAAAGTTAGTTACAACTGATAACCGGTTTTTAGAACCGTAAACCATTGAGTTATAATAACCTAGACATTAAACCAATGTCCAATAACCCAATTGTCAATCTCAACTTGGTTAAGTTCCAATATTGCTGATTCTTCATCACCAAAATAACAGTTTTGAGTCATCAAAATTAATGAATGATTCTTTGAAAGGTTTGAAGAATGTTGAAGTAATCACATCCCCTCTTGATGAGCAATCTGCAGCGGTTGGAAGGTCCACAAAATTGTATTTTGGGTCTTCATCGATGTTTTCTTGACGAACTTCGAGAAGATCTAAGTTGTTGTTCTTTAAAAAGAAGAGAGTATGGTGACATGGAAGAAGAAGAATCAACTTATACAAGTAATGTAAGATTTAATTTGATGGTTTATTAGATTCTTGTCTTAATTCGTTCACATGATGAATCGTATATTTCTTTTACTGCTATGCAGAATTTGGATGATGAATCAGATGATGAGAAGACACGAGTTACTGCGAGAACAACAAAGAATGTGACTAAGAGAAAACGAAGCACATAAGTCCATAAGTTATCCGAAAGAGTCACTACAAGAAAAAAGCGTTATTTCGACTGCTATATTCGTCGGAGTTTCGTCGGAATAGTCAAATTCTGACGGTATTTCGACGAAAATGGTCGTCGGAAATATCTCGTCGGAAAAGTATATTTCGTCAGAATTTCGTCGGATATTCCGAGGAAATTTCGAGGAACCATTTCATAGGAGGTTTCCTCGAAATTTCCTCGGAAATTTTCGAGGAACGTGTTCCTCGGAATGCTCCGAGGGCAAGAGCCCCTCGGAAATTTCCGTCGGAATTATTCAACACCCACAACGGCTACCCACAACGGCTCTTTTAACAGATAGATTCCTCAGAATTTCATCGAAAAATAACCGACGAAACAAGTTTCCTCGGAATTTTCTCGGTTTATTCCGACAAATGAAGGTTCCTCGGAATTTCGTCGAAAATTTCCGACAAATGAAGGTTCCTCGGAATTTCGTCGGAAATTTCCGATGAAATTCCGAGGAAAGACAATTTTTTAGTTTCCTCGAAATTTTGTCGGAATTCCGTCGGAAAATTCCGAAGATATATGACGCCATCGGAATTTCCGTCGGAATATGCTCTGTTTTCTTGTAGTGAGTGAGTTTATAACTTTATAGTCACTCTTAGTCTCTAATCACATTATATTTCACCTTAGCAAATTTTTTAAAAAGATGTATGAACGAAAATGGAATCTAACTAATGGCAGTGATTTGTGAAACAGAATCGAAGAAACGAGATCAGCAAGAAAATGTGAGCTTTGCAGGATCTACTACCTAACTGTTACAAGGTTTTGACCACATTAGATAGTTCCTTAGAGAGTTAATCTTCTCTTTGTGGAGATTTCTGAATAGGTTTAATTGTTTATAGGATGACAAGGTATCATTGTTGGATGAGGCTATCAAATACATGAGGACCCTTCAACTTCAAGTTCAGGTAGTCAAAATAATACACTCCTATTAATTTCAGTAAAAAAACTCATGGAATATCATCTACATAAAAAAAACTGAGAATTATTATAAAGATTCACGTCTCAATAGTTTTAAAAAAAAAAGCATCGCGTTTAGTCTCTGCAATGTAGAAATAATTCTCGGTTAAATCACTAGAAGCTAGTTTCATCTTTCAAAAATAATAATGGTTATCTTCAAAAAAAATAAAAAATAATGATAACGCTCATTTCATGCACAAAACATATCGCGATATGTTCAATTCATACTCAACTTATATGATTGGGCAAAAACATATACATTTTTTCAAAAGATTCAAATAACATTCATACTATTTTTCTTTTTGGTGAAATAATACATCAATCGCCACATCAGTTGCCACATCATCTAAGTCTCCTGAAGAGGGTGCTGTGTAAGCTAATGTTGCTGACGAGGATGCCAGATGTACAATAATCTTTGAAAAAGATAGGTGTTTTATAAAAATACTTTTTAGGAAATGTAAACGTTGATAAATTTTTGACAGCTTATAATTTTTTACTATTTAGTAAAATTAACAAAACCTAATTAAAATATAAAAACATTTAATCGTATATAAGAGATATATTTGTTACAATGTTTCAATCATATCAATTACTCTTATGTTAATCTTGATTATGTGTTTTAAAGAAATTTTTTAGATCGGTTATGTAATCATGCGAATAATTTTGTGTTAAAAGATTATGAATTTATGATATGCTAAACTAAACTCTTTACATGTAATAACATAACCAAGATTATTCTATAGTAATATGACTGCAACACTAGCATTGAATTTAGGGCAAATCTTTCAAATAACCCTTTTTAAAGTTTTTGTCACAAATATAGCCTTCAAGAACAAAAATGACAAAACTAATCTTTTTCTATTTTTAAAAAAATAATTTTTATACTATTTTTTTTAATTTTAAACCTCACACCCAAAACCCCACCCCATAACTCTAAACCCTAAGTCTAGATTAGTTAACCCAAGGGGTATAAATGTATATTATTCATTTTGTTAACCCTTTAATAAAGGTTATTTTGATCATTTTCTTCCTTAAAGGTTATTTTTGTGACAAAAACTTTTTTAGGGCTATCTTAGGGTATTCCTCTTGAATTTAAATCATTACAACACATATATTACTCTTGTAGATATTGTGATAGGATAGAAACATTATAATGAATATACCTTTATATAAGATTAAAATTTTATTATTATTTTTTTAATTTTACTAAATAAGAAAAGCTTATAAGTTGTCAAGAAAATATAGAAACGTTTACATTTCCTAATTTTTCTTTTTAAATTATGGTACATGTGTCATCCTCTTCAAGAAAATTAGCTTACATAGTAACATTCACATCAACAAAATTAAATGATGTGACAGTTGATGTGGCGACTGGTGTATGATTTCGTCAAAAAGTAAACAATATGTATATTATTTGATTTTTTAAAAAAAATTGATATATATATATATATATATATTTAACGGTCATATAAGTCGGTATGAATTGAAAATATCGCGATAGATTAGATATGAAGTGGTCATTTTCCCTGGTGAGCACTAATGAATCAAAATTTTATTGTTATATGTATATATATATATATATATATTTGTGCTCAAGTTTAGTTATATATATTACTAAATTTTTTTTACATATAGGATTCTTAACATGTTCTAATATTAATCCTTTATAAATGATGAGTATGGGAAATGGAATAATACCATCTACGAGTACGATGTTGCCAATGGATCATTACTCTCCCATGGGTCTAGGAATGCATATGGGCGCAGCAGCAACAACAATATCGGACCACAATCTCTGCCTATGAATGTTCAAGGAACCGGTTTTTCCTGGATCAACGATGCATCACCACAAATGCTATGCACCTTTCTTAATCACCCCACAGGAATAATCCCAAAGTCTTATCTTTTGTCCACTGGAAGTTTGCTCTCAGCAATTTTTGGTGCTTTTTGTGTTTTCCTGAGATTCATGCTAGTTCATTTAGTCCATTTTCAAAGTCTGCGTCGACATCAAACTTACAAGATGTAATACAATTTAGAGGAAGCAAAGGTTATTAATTATCGTTCACTAAACTTAAAACATTTATAGATAGTTGATTATGTCTTCTTAACCAACCAAAGACGATTTATTGGCTTTGAGGTAGCTTCGACCCCAATACGGACCTGGGTTCAAATTTTGCTCGCCACTGGGTGTAAGATTTAACATCTGAAGTCTTCCAGCATCCGGTGACCGAGACGTACTCCAGGTAATAATGTAGGCTATTAAGGACATTCACAGCTAGTCTGGACTCACTTTAGTGAGAACAAGATACACCGGATTATTAAAAGAAAAAAAAGATTATGTCTTCTCTCAAGGTCTCTTAGAAACAAAGAAATTAATAAGAACAACTTTTCTTATTAGCTGTAGAAACTACTCAAAACTAAAGCTCTCAATGCTTCTCTTAGATCTTATGATCTACACTCTTAGATCTTATGGAACAACTCTCCATAGACCTATATTTATAGTGAAGGATAATTTCCTTTAACATGTAGAATAGGGAAACACACAAACTAACCTAAATAGAAAACTTCTTTTTCCTATTTCTAGATTTTCTTTTTGTGTTTATCTTAACATATTAAACACTTATTAATATGTTAAGTTTCCACAAGCTTGGAATTACCCAACAATCACCCCCTTAATTCCAACTTGAATTAGGGAGTTCAGTTTCTTGAACTCCAATTAAGCTCCTCATTTGCTTGAACTTAATCTTTGCTGATGACTTGATAAGAATGTAGGCCTTCTGCTCAACACCCGGAGTTTGCTTGTATCGACTTAGAACACCAACTGTGTAACACACGTTTAGTCTTGTGTGAAGTCGATACCTCAAACATCTTATGCTTCTTCTGCATTCTGTAGTCTTTATCTCTGGTTCATCATGAGTCGTGTTACACACTTCCATCTTTGTGTCACACAACAAGTTATACGCTTCCATCTTTGTGTCACACAACATGAAGTCTCCTCCTTCATTCTTGCGGTACACTGATGGCTCCTTCGTGCACTTCCTAGAGCTCATCACCTTTAGGACATGATCGAGTATTGTGTTCCATACTCTAGGCGCTTGGTGTAACCCATTCAATGCCTTGTGTAACACATAACCTCGATCATCTTCTTCTTTCCTTACAAGCTCCCCCGTCTTTTTTCTTGTGGTAGACTCCAACTTGGCTACCATCGCTTCAACCCATAGGTGGCTCGACATCTTCGACCCAGCTGAGGTAAACTCTCCTCCTCCATCGGTGCAACCTAGATTGAACTTACCTGAAGCAAACTCTCCTCCTCTATCGGTGCAACCAAGATTTACTTATCTGAGGCAAAATTTCCTCCTCTATCGGTGTGAAATCTTTTGAACCGATAGAAAGCCTCAGGATTAATTGCTGGCATTGGTGGTGTAATTCTCCCACACAAATCTCCATGCAATAATTCCAATAACTTTGATGTACGAACCATGGCCTTATTCGAAAATGCGTCTCGGATTTGCTTCCATGCGAGACTTGTTTTACACACGTCTCCTCCGTTTGTTACACTCGGGAATGAGTCTCCTATTTGCTTCCATGCGAGAATTGTGTTACACACGCCTTCTCCGTGTGTTATACTCGACATTCCTTTGGCAACCGTCTGAAGTCTCGCCTTGTGATCGTCTGAAGGGTTTGCATTGTGACCAGTATCTTCTTCTTCTTCATCATCTTGATTTATAGGTTCATGATCATCACCTTGACCATTATATTCTTCTATATCATCCTCATGTGGAAGCTTAAGTGTACTTGGTTCACAATCTGCTTGGTTTGTTGTATCTCTACTCACCATTACCTCTCCTGCGATTGGATCGTAGAATCCATAGGCTTTAGAACCCAACTTGGTTCCAAGATTGATCACCCTCTTTGATCTCTCATCCAACCTCTTCAAATGAGCCACACATATATTCACATGTGTTACACAACCGAATATCCTCAAGTTCTTGATATTAGGTTTCTTGGTCTTGAGACACTCGAATGGCTTTTGATCCTCTTCATGGATCAACTCCAACGGCTTTGTCACATGAAACATGGTCTTAGTCGGGAATGAGTGTTTTGTTTGCTCCACTGCTAGACATGTGTTACACACGCTTTCTTCGTGTGTTACACTCGTCATTCCCACAACCATCTCTTTCTTTACCATGTTGTATTCTTCTATGCTTTCTTCTAACGAGGCTGCCTTAGATGCTAGACATGATATCTTCTCCGCAGAATCATCTACGGTATCGCTATCACCCATCTTCAACCTGTTTAACTCAGTCATCGACGTCTCAAATCTCGCCTCCCTTACACGATCATCTCCATGGTGACGTGACTTGATGGCATTCCAGATCTCTTTCGATGCGGTTTTTTCTCCCACCTGGAGAATCAAACTGTCGGGCATAGATTGATACAAAAGAGTTATTGCAACATCGTTCTTCTTTTGATCATCCGAACCAGATTCTATCGTGTCCCACACATCATGAACACTGAGTAACACCTTCATCCTCATCAACCAAACTATGTAGTTTGTCGACGTCAACATCAGACATTGGATGGATGTAGATCTAAAGTCTGTTGAGTGCGGTGTAGCCCTAGTCACGTCCGCCATCTTGCGTTCGTGATCTCATAACAGTCACCAGGATCGAAGCTTCAACTTAAGCTTAGATCGAGTCTCCAACATAAGGCTCTGATACCAATTCAAGGTCTCTAAAAACAAAGAAATTAATAAGAACAACTTTTCTTATTAGCTTTAGAAACTACTCAAAACTAAAGGTCTCAATGCTTCTCTTAGATTTTATGATCTACACTCTTAGATCTTATGGAACAACTCTCCATAGGCCTATATTTATAGTGAAGGATAATTCCCTTTAACATGTAGAATAGGAAAACACACAAACTAACCTAAATAGAAAACTTTTTTTTCTTATTTCTATATTTTCTTTTTGTGTTTATCTTAACATATTAAACACTTATTAATATGTTAAGTTTCTACAAGCTCGGAATTACCCAACTTTCTCAAGCTAACTGATCATTCCAAATATGGCCTACTTTTCTCTGGGTTTATGGGCTTTGGGTCTTGGAGTACTCGAATTTGAATCCGTTCAGTGCCACGAATTGCTATTTAATGTAACAATCGTTCAATCGCAACTATAGTTATAACGTGAATCATAGAGTGTAACACTTACAAGTTACAACACAGCATTCGCATGATAATTTCAAATGAACTACATTAAGTAAAATATTGAACAATAATTCATGAATTCAGGCTCATTAACGACTGCTACTAATTGCTATTTAATGTAACACGTGTACAGGTATCAGGTGCCAGAAATTAAAGTCAAAGCAACTGGTCAAATGATCCTATGGTCTATCAAAAATATCTACATCCTACTAATAAATATGTAAATCATATTTTTAAATTAGAAAGTGACCAATATAATAAACTATTATATTTGACCAGAAAAAAAACTATTATATGCTAGTTTATTAGAATACGTAAACATCTTATGGGTCTGGTACTCATACACGTTGGTTCATGATTCGTTGGAAAATAATTCACTGAAACGCATGTGTTTATAATTAGAGATTAGTATAGAATTGATCATAACTTTGCAGAGGAGCGACGAAGCAAAGTGTAAGCCACATACGACTATCCCTGCCGGCACCACTATCTCTCTTAACATTTATTGTGTAATTAATTATGAGAATGATACCTACTATTATATGTTCACACCCCATATTTTATTTGATGCGGAATTTGCCAAAAAATAGAGATACACATGTTTATATAAGCCACCTGTTTACATATAACCAATTCCAATTTTCAAATTTGTTTTCTTCTGCATAATACTGTGAATATGAGTTAGTATCATGGAATATCTATAGTGGGTCTTTTCTAAAAGAAAAGTTGATTTTAATTAGTTTAGTGAAGTCATAATTGTTTATTATTGATTGTAAAAGGTATTGGTCTGGTTAAGTTATTAACTGATGGATAACTACTGAATTGCCCCCAGCAAGCAAGGCATATGAGATCAACCATGGCCGTAACAAGAAACACTTTCGAAACTTGTACACAGATCCCAGTATCCTTAATACAATCATGCATTATGGAAAAAAATATTAGTTTAAATCATATGATATATTATCATAACTAACAAACGGTCGATTACCTAAAGCTACACTTTTGGATTATGCATTTAAACACGCGTTACAGGTGTCTCTAGATATAACGGTGAGAGTGATAGCTTTTGTAAAAATGTCTGAATAGTCAGTCTCTAAACTAAGACAGAAAAGGAGTCACTAATCTCGTGACGTTTAAGACCAAAAAGTGTAGAGACAGTCTAAGATAAAATCACCAACCATGGTGCATTTACAAGAAACTCCTTTAGCTGAATTTAGATACTAAAAGACAGTGATTTTATAATTGAAATAAAAACAACTGCCGAGGGCAAATACGTAGATTGAAATTATAAAAAAGAGCAGAGCTCGAATTGACTCATTCTTCACTCAATATTGTATAAGAAACGAAACAGAGGAAAATAAGAACTCTTAAGAACCATACAGTTCCATCTTCTTCTTCTTCTTGCTATCTTTTAATGGCGTCTGAAGAGAGCATGATGATCAACTCTTCTTCATTTCTAGACGAAGTAAACGACGACACAGATGATGGGTTTCATTACCAGACAAGGCAAAGCAGTTTGTCTAGATTATCTATCTGCACGAGCTCCTTCCACGACGACGATGAAGATACCTTAACAAACCATCCTTCACAACTGGGTAACTTCATCTCTGAGCTGTCGCTGGAGAGCTTCGACGACGTTGGAGCCGAGGCTGACGGAGAAATCTCCGATGTCGACGGTGAAGACTCGGATTCCGATAAGGAAACTACCGGCTTCTACTCTCTCCCAACGATCATGTCTCGCCGGAGAAGAAAAGTCAATGTTTCTAACGATGGCAGTAAGTGTAGTTTAGTTAAGCAGAGAAGAGTGTTAAGAGAGAAGAGTCAAAGAGGGAGTCAGTACGGTCACGGGTTTAACGGTGTGGAGAGAGAGAGCGACGGTGACGGAAACCGTTACAGCGGAGGAGGGGAAGGAGAGTTGACGGTGTTAACGACGGTGAAAGGAGGAAAGAAGTCAATGAAGATGGGTTTTGAGGAAGTGAAGGCTTGTAGAGATCTCGGGTTCGACCTGGAAGTTCCGGGTCGGGTTTCGGTATCTGCCGGGTCAAACCGGGAGACTCAGACTAGTAGTGGCGGCAACTCTCCTATTGCCAACTGGCGTATCTCAAGTCCTGGTATATTCTTTATAAAAATTAATCTAACTCACATCTATCAGTTTTAATCACAGAGAAAAAAAATTAATATCATCATGTATTATAAAAATTAGGAGATGATCCGAAGGAGGTTAAGGCGAGACTGAAGATGTGGGCACAAGCAGTTGCTTTAGCTTCCGCGTCACGTTAAAGCTTTTTATGTTAGGGTTTGTCGCACAGTCTTAAGAGTTACTACGAGTTTTTCTTGAAATAGTAACTCTTCTACTGGGTTTGTAAATATGAAAGTTATACTGTATTTGTTTTGTTCAAAGCTATAATACTACACAGTGACTTGTAAACCATTCACGTTGATTATGTGTTTCTCTTTTGTGTGGGAACGCGATCAGAATGTGAAATTTCAACACTCAGGGGACCCTCTGAAGACCAAAGCACCCAAAATTTAATAACCCTAAAGAAAGGTTCACTTTTATCAAAAGAAGAGTCTGATCGTTTAGGATATCCGGATGCTTTGTGAAAGGGTCCAATGAATCAAAGGAATATATGTTTTTTCTTTTACATTATTTTCAGCTGAATATTATAAAATGCAAGGATGTGAAACTTTGTCATCATCACACACTGATCAGATTCGCTGATTCAATCAAAATATCCTAAAACTGTACGTTTAATGCCAACTCTCAGAAAAAAAAACTATATCCAAAAGTATCAAATATGCTCAAAAGACTAATAAACCATCAACATGGCGCTCTACAGCAAAGGCAAGGCCACATGTGTATCTCTTCTCATCATTTGCCATTGTTGTCTGGTTGGTGACCAGAATCTTGTGCAATAGCATCATATTTATCTCCAAGATTAACCCATGGAAGCATTGACTCTAAAAACACAGCCAATGGATTCTGATTTGGCACATCATTTTGAGGTGGTGCTTAGTGGTGGTGACCACCGCCTCCTGCAGCCACTTGATCTCCTACCATTCTCGGATCAGCCAAAAAGTTTGTAAATTGTCTGGTGGGAGTGATATATACATGAAGGCATACGTAAGGAAGAGCTTGAAGAAACAGAGTAATTTGGCTAACGTGGCGAAGTTAACTGAAGAATGAAGTGAGGAAAACCTTGGGTTGGAAGAAAGGCTTTGAGGTTTCAGGAACTTGAGCTGACGAGCTCAAGTGAGTTAAATAAATATTATAGTTCATTTGTCATTTCTTTATGCTTTATGTTGTTTGTGAGAGACGATATATGTCTTGCTTCACAATCGTTATGAGACTGGTGAACTGATCTGAGTTCGCCATGAGGGCTTAGTTCGATTCACACTCAAGCTGTAATATGTTTATCATTGATAATCAAAGGATTTTGCATTGTTCACTGGGTTACAAATAACCTAAATCTATAATTGGTGCGGTGAAACTGAGTTCGAGTCTAACGCAAAGTGGAAAAGAGAATAATGGAAGATCGGAGTATCGATGGATGATACGATGATTTCGGTGGAGAAGCTTGAATCGACAATGATGGACATTGAAGACGATCTTCGTTATCTGCGTCTTGGCTGTGATAAACTGGCACGAGCTACACGAGAAACATGAGATTGTTTCGATAGAATGGAGAATCAGATCAACGAGATTGTATCGACGAGGATCATAGCATTGGAGAAGCAAATGTCGCGGATCTGCGAGTCTTTAGCTCGTTTAGAGGCGAAGTCACTTCCGGCACACCGTAGCGGGAAGGAGATAGTGTTGTCGTCAACAGATCAACCAAATCAGGTACCGATTCAAAACTATGAACCAGATCAATCTCACTCATCGCTAGGTTATCGGGAAACCAATAATATGTTAGCGAATTGAGGTTCTATGTTGAAGAAGGTGGATATGCCAATTGAATGGATATCACGAGTTGAAAGGTTCTTCAAAATTGGGAATCATACGGAAGAAGAGAAATTACAGCTGATGTCTTTGAGATTGGAAGGTCATGTGCTTAACTTGTTTAATGGAGAGATGGTTAGTGAGCCGTTTCAAAGCTCAATTGAATCTACAGAGGATGTTAGATCGTTTTGATGGTTCTCTTGACAACGAGCCTGCAACAAGGTTGTTTGCCTTCAACAAACAAGAGATATCGTGGAGTATGTGAATGAATTTGAGGCATTGAGGAATCAAGTGACATGTATTGATGAAAACAACTTGGTCAATGTTTTTTATAATAGGTTGAAACCTGAAATGAAGGAAGTAATAAGAAAGAAGGAGCCTAAGGTGTTGAGGAATTATAAACTAGAGATGTTAAAGATGCAGAGTACACCATTCGGTAGAGATAGGCAATGCTTATGGTTTTGATGGACAGAGAGATACTCAGTGTTATGTTGCTACTATGAAATCATAAAGACAAGTCATGGATAGACAATACCATCAACAGCTAATAAAGAAAATGTCGTGCAACAAGTTCAAACCGTGGTACCAAGGCAACAATTTTCTGATTTTGAACTGGATAGAGTGAGAAGGGAGAAGATATGTTTCATGTGTAAGGCGCCTTGGTCAACAACTTACAAATTGGAATGCCCAAACAAAGCTTTGGAGGTGTTAACAATGATTAATGGATTGGACCTTGAGGTGGTTTAGAAGAATAAAACAGAGAAACATAAATAATACATGGTCCCTAAGAATTACACACATTGTCTTTGATATCATTCTTAGAAATTGATTCTCCAATGACAACAAAAATCAGAGGTATGATTAATAACAGAGAGATGATTGTTATGCTTAATAGCAGATTATCTCATAACTTCATCTCACCTGATGTTGTAAACAAGATACCATTGAAAGTTTGTGCAGCAAGTAGCTTGGAGGTGTTATAGGGAAATGGAGTCATATTGAAAGCATCAGGAGTTTGTCGATAAATCATTTTCCAATTAAGTAAGACCAACTTCACTGCATACTTCATCTCCTTAGAGCTGGGAAAAATTGATGTAGTACTAGGCATTCAATGGCTTGAGATGTTGGGTAGGTGTGAAGTAGATCGGAAGGAACAAATCCTATCTTTCGTCTAGAATGGAAAAAGAGTGACTATGTTAAGTGACCATACCTTACATTGCACTAAATTTTCCTTCAAGTCATTGTGCCCGGTCTATACAAGATGTATAGCATGAAGAGAAATGCTGCTTGTAACCTCTATAGCTACATCTTCGACACCAGAAATATCACTTCAACTCCCCACATTGATAGAGGCATTCTCGTATATATTTTCACCGCCGACATGTCTACCACCAATGAGAGGAAAGGAACACACTATTACCTTACTACCTGGAGTCTTATCAGTGTGAGTACGTCAGTATCGTTACCCTCATGCTAGCAAGATCGTCATGGAAAAAATGATTAATGAGATGTTATCTTCTGGAATAATTATGCCTAGTACGTGTCCATTTTAGAATCTTGTTTGCTAGTCAAAAAGAAGGATGGTTCATTTCATTTATGTGTGGATTATCGTCCACTTAATCGGGCCACAATACCAGACAGACATTCCATTCCAGTCATTGGTCACTTGCTAGATGAGATACATGGAGCCTCGGTCATTTCCAAGTTGGATTTACGGTCAGGTTACCATCAGATAAGAATGGTGGAAGAGGATATTGTGAATACTGCTTTTAGAACAATAGAGGGACATTATGAATTTTTACTTATGCCTTTTAGTCTCACT
Source organism: Moricandia arvensis (assembly GCA_905132765.1). NCBI lineage: Eukaryota > Viridiplantae > Streptophyta > Magnoliopsida > Brassicales > Brassicaceae > Moricandia > Moricandia arvensis. Next base: position 35,661 of record CAJHQP010000823.1, on the reverse strand, counting down.
AATGCCCCTACAACATTTAATTGTCTCATGAACAAAATATTTTGCCCTTTTTGAGACGCTTTGTCCTGGTGTTTTTTTGAAGATATACTTGTTTATAGCACATATTCAGCCTTACATTTGACACACTCGAGAGAGTTTTTACAATTTCTACGTGATTAGAAGTTCTTTGCGAATCAAAAGAAGTGTACATTTGGAGTGGAATAAGTGGAATATTTGGGTCATATGATTTCTTGGGTAGCTACATATGGTGCGAAGACAGAGGAAATGAACCTTTGTCAGACTCTTATGAATATGAAACAGTTAAGGGATTCTCTGGTCTTTGTGGTTACTATAGGAGATTTATTTGGAACTATATATGGCATCATTGCAAAACCTTTAATGAATCTAATAAATAACGTTTCAAGAGTTAAAGACATCGACGGTGCAAACCCTTATTTTGGCTTTGCCAGACTTTCTACAAGTCTTTGTTGTAGAGTATGATGCTTCTGGCTTTGGGTTGGGAGCGATCTTGATGCAAAATAAGAACCCAATAGCCTATTTCTGTTACGCTCTAACTGCAAGAGAACAATTGAAGCCTGCCTATGAAAGAGAGTTGATGGCGATTGTGTTGGCCATTAGAAAATGGAAGCACTACTTAATTGGCATGAAGTCTCAGGTGCATACGGATCAAAGAAGCCTAAAGTATTTGCTGGAGCAGAAGGAGGTCAATGTGGAATATCAAAAATGGCTAACCAAGTTGTTGAGATTTGACTTTGAGATTTTCTACAAGCTTCGTTGTGAGAATAAAGCAGCAGACAGTTTATCGAGAAGCATGTCAATCAATTCTTTGCTCTTGGATCTTACGATTCCTTCAGTTCTACAATGGGAAGACTTGTACTATTTTACGAGTGATGTAAAACAAACACTTTTCTTCTAAAGAAAACCCTATAGATCTTAGACAAAGAACTCGCCTCCTTCTCTCTGCCTTGTGAGACCAGTACCTCCAAGGTCTTGAGAAACCTTGTGTTGTATCACGAGATCACCCATCCCTCGTTTGGTGCACTTCAATCCATCAAGTTACTCTCATTAAGATTCATTGGATGATTAGATCAGTCCAACGAGTCATCCCTTGTGTTACTCGGTTCCTTCTATAATACTAAGGGTCACACAAAATTTGTAAGCCTAGGCTTGTATCATTTATTGTATCAAAGCTGAAGTTCCTTCAACACCAGGTTGCATCTATCCCTATCTCTTTTATTTGCAATCGTTTTTAGCTTTATTTGTTTTTGCATTCATAAATAAATAAAACTATGAAAATCGTTTGTTCTTTGTTTAATCTAGTTATGTCTTGCATAATCTTATAAAAACTCATAAAATCATTTTTTCATGCTGCACTTAGTTTATCTTTCTAAAAAAACATAAAATAAAAAACCAAAAGATCATCTAGATTTTGTTCAATTCGTTTGTGTTCTTTACAAACTCATAAAACCCATAGAAGTTATTTTCCTGCGTGGTCATTTTGCTCTTAGCTTGCCTTGAGTCTGATTGTTAAGTTTGATTCAAAAAAACTAAAGAAAAAAGTCATAAAAAGTGTTAACCAAGCTGATTGATCCGAGTTTCCTTACTTGGTCGAGAATTTTGAATTTTTTTCTTTCTTGTTGACCGTGTGATCAACCTTGCCTTTTTAAACATTTATTTTACGTCCAATCTTATTTTCCTGCTTGCATATTCTTGACTGTATCATTCAAAACAACAAAAAATATTTCACTATTTTACCTTTTTAAAGCTACAAAAAAACTATATTGCATATTTCCATTTCTTTTGTCCGGCCTAAGTTCTTTCCCCTACCTTTCTTTTAGGTAACATTTGAGGAGGACACTGAGGAGCAGAAGAATGAGACGATCCGTAATGTTCCATACACTTCCAAGCATCCTAGATTGATCGACAACATCCATCGTGCATCGATTGACAATACCTTTCCGGAGGTACACAAACTTCGTCATTCCAATGCCTATAATTCAGGAGGTTCACATTCGATCGATTGGATCAAACCACCATCGATCTACTGGCGTTTCGAACAAGGTACGAGAGCTTTTGATGCTAAGGGAAAAAGACTTTTCCATTGGGAAAAAAAGATGAGTATGGCATCTACAGAGATGAGAATGGTAATGCACGAGCTACAAACGGGAGAGTAGTGAATGTGCAAGCTGAAAACATCAGAGAAGTTCTAGAGAGAGCTAATATGTTTGAGCAGAGCTACATATGTTTACCAGAACATGCAGCAAAAATCGCTATGTCTATGAAAAATCAAAGGACATACATCAGAGCAGAGATAGATGATATTGTGCATAAGATATACAAAGCTCAAGAGATGTCATTGGATGAATTCTACAAGAGTCATGATGATATCTACTATCCTATAGACAACTACCTCACCGGTTTGACTACATGCATGGATGAGATGAAGCAAAATTTGGATACTGTTTAGAAACATCATGCGATTGGGCAGACGGACTGGCATCGATCGACAACAACATCAGGCCATCGATCGAGACTGAAGCCAATAGAGTGAAGACTGCAACATAAATACAATTGGAAGATAGATTCGGTGAGATTGATTTTTTCTCAGAGCCTGTTGAAGGAAGATATTTCTCAGGAATTCAAGGATATATCAGAGACTACAGCTGCCAGACTTAGAATGCTACAGTGCAGTATTGAGAACCTACAACGGAGAATGCATTCAATGGAGGTTGCTAGAGAGGTTATAAGGAATGAGAAAACCAGAAGATATGAGACAATGAGGAGCTTCATTGGTACATGGTTTCAGAAGAGCAAAGAAGATGTAGACACTTGTTTTCCAAGTGTTGATCCACCTCCATACTAGTCAGAAAGTTCACAACGTCGAGCTTAAGACTATAACAAAGCAATGAGTGGGAAGCATCCCACTATTTAGTAAGTCTTTATTTCGTTTTTAGTTATACTACTATTTATTTCTAGTTTTACTTCGTTTTGTAGACTGTTTGAGTTCACTATCGATCGACACCATAAATGCCCCATCAGTCGACAATGGACGCAACCATCAATCGACCCCTCACGCCTACCATTGATCGACACTCTCTTCCAGAGTGAGGTATCAAGTTTTCTATTTAAGCTATTTACTTATGATTTAATATTTACTAAACAATCCGGGCCGGATTACACTAGCGCAGTGTAACCTAAGTCTGGGGGAGGTTTGCATTCATAAGTTTTATTGAGTCAAGAAGAGGACTATGATCAAGATTTATTATTGACTAACCACACTTTAGCACCATTGTTAGAATGTTGTTTGCACATATTACTAGAGATACCAAAGTGGATCATCATGCCACTATATCACACTTGCTTAGAAAGTTTGAAGGAACCGAGGATGATTTTCTTTTGCTTGCTTTGGGGCTTGGTATACACTGGATCGGATTCCTTTTGCAAGTTTTTAGGTACAAGTCATTGCACCTTTGGTTCCTTTCTCTCCCTTCAGCATCTACCTAAAAGCTTAAAAGATTGAGATGACTTCCCGAGATGCAAATGGGTAGGTACATTACTGATGACCCCATTATTCTAATTCGGATGAACGATCACACATTGTTGGAAGCGACAGGTAAGTACATTACCGATGACCCCACTATTTGCCTACATCTTTGCCCAAAAATCAAAAGAAGAAAAAAAAATAAGAAAAGACGAAGAAAATCAAAAATAAAATTGTAAGATGGACTCTATCAACATAATTGTCCGTTAAGTTTGAGATCTAAAAAGATTCAGAGAGAAACGAGGAAGAAAAGAATCAGAGAAGACTTTGTGCCTGGTTGTTCAAATACTTGCAAAGTAAGAATCAATGTGTCCTTTGATCGATACTCCCAAGGTAAAACCTACACTTTTATTTTATGCAAAGAAATGAAATCAGTAGAGGGGTGAGTCAGACTAGTATTTGCTAAGTTTTTGGTAAACTGGATATGGTTGCTATACTTGGATAGGGTATATGAAGTTTCTTTGTGATTGACTCGATAGAATGTGGTTGCAAAAACGTAGGGTGACAGTTATATTTTGACATTACGTGAGTCTTCGCTTTTCAAAACGTCTTTCACATACCTGGTTTGCTTGAGGACAAGTAAAATGTTAAGTTTAGGGAAGTTGATATAGCCTATTTATTACCAGCTTTAAGCCATATTATAGGCTCTATTTAGGGTATATTATGTGTGTGTAGGCTATGTTATGGAGTATTTACAGGTCCCATAACATTTTGGAGATATATGGAGATACTTGGAGATTTTGGAACATTTAGAAGAGAAGAATTCGTAGCTGATTATTCAAGGAGTCGAATTACAAGACAGTCGTCGATCGACGACACAACCTTGGAGTCGACCGATGTTAAAAGACCAAGGTCGATCGATGCTGCACACTTGCCATCGATCGACGTCCAAATCGTAGACAGGCGATTCAAAGCCCAAGTTAGAGAAAAATCACGAGAATGCCCTGGACAACTTTGACTTAAGTTTTGGGGTTTTATATTTATGCCTTATGTATTGAGGTGAAGAGAAGGGTGTCTATGTGCATGAAGTGCAGAGTTTTGTGCACAAAGAGTTTTAGTTTTCTATTATAGTTTTAGGGTTTTTAGGGGAGAAAATTCATTACTCCTTAGGGAGATTTGTATTGGAACCCCAATATTCTATCTATGCATTATATTCAGACTATTGTCCTTTCTTTAATTATGTTTGAGTAGTTATCAACTAGAATTAGGGTTAAATGTCATCAATCATGGATTAGCCCAAAAGTAGGATTACTAGGTTAAGTTAATATCCATCAATTGAGTTGTGCTTCATGCTTGCATTCTAGAGTAACTAACTAGAATCTCAAAAGTAGGACATAGACGACTACAAGAGTAGTTTCTTTGCCAGAATAGACTCCATTGAACTAGGTTGTTAGGCGCATGCAAGAGATGGTCTAATAAGTCTGATGGACTTATCAAATCTTGTTCACACTTCCTTTTGATTTCACCGTCGAACAACATCATGACTTAGCCATCGATCGATGGTCTTTCCTTTTGCTCGCATACGAGAGTTGGAGTTAAAAGGGTCAGAATAGTTAATATTTGAGTTCTAGAATATTTACATTTCTGTGCTTCCTATTCCCTATAATCCATCAGGCTTAAAGCCTTAGATCTAGCATACTTACATTTACATCTAGTTAGTTTATTAGCATATTTCCATATTTGCATTGTTAGCATATGTCCATATTTGCATTATTAGCATATTTCCATATTGCATTCATACTTCTTGATAAGGAATATTTTCTTAATTAATTGTTCACCACTAATATATATATTCACCTAGCTTATTCTTTAGAAATAATAATCTCTTGTGTGTCATTGCTCTCTGTGGATTCAATCTCTAAATATTATCTAATGAAGCTAATTAACAAGCTAGAAACAGTAAAATTTTACAAAGTTCTAATATCTAAGGAAATAAAATTTTCGATTACAAAGAATATGTTATCTAATATTTTACTATCTTATTATTATTATCAGTTAGTAACTGCGAAAACAATTATTAAATAAAGAATAGTTTTTAAAATATCTTACAACTCTTCATGTAAAAAAAATCAAAACAAACAAACGTTATTTATCGTACGATAAAAAATACTTTTCATAAAAAAAATTAAATGTTAATATTTTGTAATGCATTATAATAGAAAATAGTAACTAGATCAAGTAGAAGATATATTCTAATATTATAAACGATCTTTTATTATTTAAATAAATAAAATATCACTTATATTGATTATGTAACAAAAACTATTTAATGTTAATTAAATTTCACAAAATATTTATTATGACTATATTTTAAATCAAAATATTAACTATCAAATATTTATTGAAACAAAAGAGTAAGAAAAAAACTGCAATCTACTACTCTTCCCCATCTGACAAAGCTCACAAATGGAGGATGATCTGCTCATTCATAATAATTCCCTTGTTGTTGTTGAGTTGTTGAAAAATCCTTGGATTGGAGTATCTTAAAAAGTGATGTCATACTGGTTCTGAAGTAGCAACATGACAATTTGAGAACTGAACTTCAACCTAAGAATCTTTCAACATGTATAGACCTTTACTTATGGGTCCTTTTTCACCACTTTCTGCTTTTGCAGGTCAATCATGTATACACTCTATTAGCAAGTATATTCCAATTGGAAAGTCATCACAGACCTTGGACACATATAACAAAGACTTCTTGATAGAGGGACATACAAGAACTTCATTAAGAGGAAGGTTACCTAATTGAGATGAAATAGTGGTGGATCCGACATGAGTAATAGGGAGATAAGCCCCGTCACCGACCATAAATGCATCATTTCTCTCATATGGATGAACATATTGAAGGTTGAAGGATGAGGTAATGTGATTAGAGGCTCCAGAGTTTGGGTACCATTCCTTGCTAGATTCATCTGTTAGATGCATGGAGGAGAAAGCTCAGCAAACTAATAATTATTAACAAATCTGTTGTAACACTTAAAGCAGTGTGTCCAATGCATCCACAAATCTGAGGTAGATCTCTCCTCATTGTTTGTTGTGGTTTGATGCTGACAAACCCCACGTTCTCTAAATGTATAACATCCTCTGCCTCTGAAAGAACTTAATTGACCTCTTCAAGTAGAATTGTAGCTTGCGAAATTCAGTTTGTAGCCTCAAGCTATAGTCTGGTTTTTGAGTGTTAAACGTCATGTGTGGATTGGTGGTGTTCTCTTAATTGTAAGACTGAAGCTTAGCATCAAATCCTTATACCGCAGAGACACTATCATTGAAAGTCGGAGCAGGGAACTTCGTGAGGGAGCTTTGTATGACTGTCGTGATTGGGTCATACTCTCTTCTTAGGCCATTTAGGAAACCAAAAATCTTCATTGACTCTTCAACAAGCTTTCCCATGGCACTGAGTGAATCGCAAATGGTTTTAAGCTCTTGAAAATACATTGATAAAGTTTTGTCCTTCTTTGTGAGAATTTGAAGACTCCTTCTTAGGGAGAACTCACGCGACAGAGAGCTCTTGCAAGTTCTCTGCAAGTGATATCCAAACGTCCCTCGAGGTATGGAGCGTGTGAACTGAACATAAAACTTCTTCACACAGCGTGCCAAATATCCAAGACTGAACCACTGATCTGTCCAAAACCAGGCTTCCACATGCGGATTGACTACTTGGATCATAATAGTGCCTTAAGTAACATGCTGATTAGAAGGTGGAGTTGTGACACCACCATTGACGAATACCAAGATCTTCTGACTAGAGAGGAGAGATTCAACCTGAATCTTCTTACCAAGTAATTGCTATCACTGAGTTTTAAGGTCACTGAACTGAGAATATGAACATTACTAGGGAATGGGTAATCCGTCATTGTTAGACTTGTTAAGGTGTTAGTGACTTTGATACCATGTAAAAGGTGATAAATGAAAGAGACGACTGATTATTATCAACTTAAGCTTAACGTTTACAGTGACATTACAAGGGTCTTTATAGTAGACTAAAGAACACTCGAGATCTTTGTCTAACCAGCAGCCCCTATTAAGGTGACTAATCATCATATAAGGATAAGAGGGAATCAAACCGGTATAGGCGAGGCATAACTGGCATTATTGTCTTTGTCTTTAGCTTTATCGTACTTTTTGTATACGTTAAAGCTCTGGTTCTGAGAACAAAGTGTGCAGCTTTACTTGGGCCTTTTCCTTCTCTGTTCTTCACATCTTGATCTTGGGCTTGGTTCAATGTGTTGGTGTCGAGGCTCATAGACTCATGTCTAACAGAGAAAGCACTAATCTTATTCTTTGTTATAAAAATTAAGAATAGTTTTGGTTTATTTAGCTTTAAAATAATTTTAAATATTTGTATATCAATTCATGATATTTCTTAATGAACGACTATATATAGTACATTTGCAGAATATGTTGATGTATCAATTCGCGAAGTACTATAGGAGGTAGTACGTAACGTGTTGCATGAAGCTGGTGCTATACTGGAGTTAGTGTATTGATTGCTTGAACTTGAAAAAGGAAAGATAATATATATGTGAAGACAAATGAACATTTTTCATTAAGCAAAAGAGAGTTTACTAGAAGAGAAAGTTTGTCATTAAGGAAAAAAAGATAAGTTTGCTTAAAAGGAAATGAAGATTAACAAAGAGATTTGGAGATCTTTGCTTGGAGAATAGAACCATGACATCTACCAGTATAACTAGGTTGGGGAGCTTTGTAGGAGATTAACACAAAGAATAATATTCTTAGCAAAAGGAGTTTCATTACTTCTATGGTGAGTGAAATATAAATGGCTAAAGAACATAAAGTTTCTTAAGATCATGTGTTAGATCATAGAAACGTGTGAGATTAGTGTTTTCTTGGTTAAGTAAGATTTGTAAGTTTACTTGGAAGAGATCTAGTAAAGATGTATTTTTTGTTGAGAAATTCGTTCTGTTCTTTGAGTTTATCTGTCGTAATACTTCTTGACACATTACTCGTACTACTTTATATCAGACATGTCTTGCACTTTCAAAATATGTCTAAATTTGTTGGTAGATGACTTTTAATATATGAGCAATTAATGGATGATTTTATGTTTACTGAAATCACAGGGCATGTATATGAGACGTAAACACATACAACTGTATTTATATATAAATTTATTTCACACATATAAATTTACAATTCGCGAAATTGAACATTTACGTAGATGTATGTATTTATAATATTTACATGATTTTCCTGAAGTGACTATAGTATAATCTTTTTTGATCAACCAAAAATAGAGGCGATCTCTGATCAATTTTTAATTTAAAATAGATAATCATTAAAATACAACTTACTAAAACATGTGTTGATCATGATACTGTATTGATACTATGACATAGACATACATTTGCATCTAAGATATATTTTGTTAGCTATAGGAAATAAACTCTAAATTTAGCATTTGAGATTAGATTAATGAATGTATGCACTAATAACCGAACCAGATGCCACGATAACCAGGTTAAAAACTATAGCTAAGAGATGTGATAAATCTTACTTTGTGATTTGATTTGATATAGACTTCATGGCATCCTACGCAAGTGTATAAAATATAACATATGTTTTTTTACCAAAAGAAAATTATATATATATATATAACATGTGTTTTCATTAAGTGTGTTTGTACAATGATATCTATCAAGATATAGACATTGCAGAGTTCACACCAAGAGACGAAAAAAGAAACCCAAAATACAATACTGACAACAATAGATATTATTTTGATAAAAATGGAGAAAATAGTTAACTTACTCAAATTCGCCAAAAACACACCAACGCTTATTTAATCTAAAACAAATATCAAACTTACATCGACTAAACCATTTTAGATATAATTTTAGTCAACATATAGTGTCATTAATAGACCATTTACTGTTCACGATGATCTAAACGACGATGTTTCAAAATTATATATAAGCAAAATCCCTAAATCAAAACTTCAGAAATCTATCCCGATTCAATTTCATCTCATCTCTCTTCTCTCATTGTTTCCATACCTGAATATCCTCTCTTGTTATTGATTTTATTGATGCCAGCCTTGTTCATCCAGTTCATCAATAGAATTTTCAATAAAGGCTGCACAATCATCACTAGGTACAAGTTCACGCTCCTTTCCTTTGACGTTTTCAGTTTTGTTTTCCTCCATTTTGTTGCTTCAGGTTCTCTTGCCTTTGATCAAAAAATAAGAATTTTTTTGCCTTCTCATATTTGGACGACTGATTTTCTATGGCAAAAAGAGATATAAGAGAGAGGCAAAATCGAATTGGGGTTAAAGATTCTAATTTTCTCTCATGATATTTTGCTTAAGAGATTTTAATTTCAAAACGACTGTCATTTTTTTTATTACTCAAATTTGAGGTGGCTTGGATAACCAGGCCAGAATAGAACAACCAAAGTAACAAAGTTTACGATGAAAGGAACGAGCTGTCCTAGCTAAAGAATCAGTTATTCCATTTTGCGTCCATAGAATGTAAGAGATATTGAACTCCCGTAGCAAAAGCTGAATCGTCTTGATAACTTCCAGTTCGGTAGCAAATCTTGGCCACTCTTGAGGATTCTGTAGCATTGCAATCAGATCCTTACAGTCTGTTTCAAAGTTTTGACATGCCGAATGTTGGACCATACATTCCATTGCCCATCTCAATGCTTCCAACTCCGCGTGCAACGCTTCTTCTTTTCTTGCTAAGGTCCGTGTTCCCATCAATTGCGTCTTCTCGTGCTCATCCTTCCAGATCCATCCGCATCCACTGAATTGCGATTCGGAGGTCCACGACCCATCGATCATACATATATCATGTAAGCGTTGGATTCGGGAGTCGTCTAAGGAGGACTCATGTTGTGGTAAAGATACCAACTCATTTACAGTATACCAAGCCTGACATTCAATTTCGGCATGTCTGACTAGTTCCAATGGATCTCTATCAATTCCTCTAAAAAGTTTATCATTTCGAGCTTTTCAAATATACCATATTATCCATGGGTAGGGGTCCCTGTCCGGAAACGAGTTCTCAAGTCTATCCCTCCTCCAGAACAAATAGTTCATATTTGTATAGATGCTCGACGTCAGAAAGATGGTTGGACTAGACGGTATCCTATATAAAGATCATACTTGTAGTGCTGGTGGGCATTCAAAAATCGCATGAGTCATAGATTCACCCGATTCTTCACATCTTGGACAGTAGTTATCGCATCTCATGTGTCGGTAGTTCAGATTTTGTGTCACCGCCACCTGACCTGATATTAATTGCCAAATAAGATGGCACATTTTTAGGGGCTTTTATTGTCCAAGCAAAGGCTTGCAATTTTGTGATACTTGGTTCATTTATCTTCTTGTCAACTCTAGATTTCAAGATATTACATGCCATCATGTAACTAGATTTAACCGTATATTGTCCACTTTTCGTATAGGCCCAACAAAAGTATCCCTCCTATCAGTTGGGCTTATGGCCAAACTCCGAATCAGCGGAATATCCTCTGGGCAGATATAATTTGCTAGACGTCCATTGTCCTATTCCTTAAAGTTTTCATCTATTAAGTTATTGACAGTCATCAGTGGATGCATCACCGGTACTGTTGGTCTAGCTGGTCTCGTTGGCACCGTAGGGATCCATGGATCCTCTCAAACCTTCACTTCATATCCCGAATGAACTTTGTTTCTGATACCTAAAACGACTGTCATTTAGATTGCCATGAACAGTAAACTGTATATGGATATCAATATATATTGAGTCAAAATATATGTTGGCTAAAATTATATTTAAAATGGTTTAGTCAAAGTAAGTTTGATTTTTGTTTAGATTAATTAATAGCTCGTGTGTCTATTGACGAATTTGAATAAGTTCAGTATTTAAGTGTTAATTTTCTCAAAAAGCCTCTAGTTTTTGTGTTATTTAATTACGGCATCAGGAAAAAATGTACGTGAAAACAAATCATACATTTTTCAATTTCCCAAGATGAAAAGAAAGAAATCAAAAAGTAAGAACTCTTCTCTTTACATTTTTTTTTTCATCTTCTCTTTACATTTTTGCTCATATTATCACACAATATATAATGTAGTAAGTTATTAATTATTGTATTGTCGCTGAGCACCCCCTGCAAGTCTACCTGCCTAACTAATATCCAGCAATAGCTTCAGGGAAAAGCAGCAACAGCAGCAGCCATATTTAGTAACCAAACATAGAAACCCATAACTAAATTGATTGCAGGAACAATAATTAATGATATACACGCACATATACATATACACACACACACACACATATATATATATATATATATATATATATATATATATATATATGCAGCAATTCTGCATAGAGACAATTCACTTTTCTAAGACAGCCCATCAAACTTTGAAACTTGCTGACCTCAGAGACATACAAGAGAGATATGGATTTACACTGATCCCAATCCTAGTTCATGTCTCTTCTTATAAATCTCACTTATTTGTACCCAAATTTTCCAGTCTACGCAACCTTGTTACATAACCTATGATATGGTTTGCCAAATGTAATTTAATAATCTACCCAGTTGATGCTATGATTTAGAGAAAGCGAAAATAAATAAAGATTTACAAATGCTTGAGGTACTTCACCTATATACACAACGAAAATTTCGAGAACACTCAACAAAAGACTATTCAAATCCATAAAAATTATCTATATAATGAACTATATATGCATATCATTGAACTTTATATATATAACAGTTGTCAATAAATTTATAATGAAATCGATGCATTATGTTGTCATATATATAAAATTATGTGTGTGTTTTAAATACCAACTCATCTCAACTGATCATTATTGATCCAAATTAAAAGGCAATGAAGACTTTCCTTTCTTAAAGAAGTGATCATCTTCACTGCTATTTCCAAGCCTCAGCTGAAACAAAGAGGAAGACGGAGAAACACCAACACGTGGCATACTCCCACCGGAAGATGAAGATTCTTCCTCCGTACTGTCTGTTACCCCACTCTCGCCACATTCCATATCGACTCCAAACAGCCTCAGCCTCTTCCCGGCGGTTCCAACAGCCGCCTGGTTCACTCGAGCTCCTCCGTGCATCATCACCGGCACAGATTCGATCACTAGCGGATCAGCCACCACCGACCTCTGATCTACTGACCTAACAACATACCCATATCCAAATTCTCTCGGTATTTGAGGATAAATGTAACTTTGATGATGATGACGTGGCTGCTGATGATAACTTGTCGAAGCAGTTGCTGTCGGAAAACTGTAAAACCTAGGGAACATAGCTCCGGCAGCAAAGTGAGAAGTCGATGTCGGATAGTACTCAGGGACTTTAGGTCGTCTCCTCCAATCGATAAAGAAGCGGCTGTCTCTTCGTGTACTGTCTCCTACACATCTGAGGAAAGAGACAATATCTCCAGCGTCTAACTTCTTGTCTTTAACGAAACGGCTCCAACCTTTAGTCATGACATAGCTCTGACTACTGTTCCAGTAAGAGTAACGGAACCTCCATGACTTTCCTGTGAGATCTTTGAAGTTTAGAAGCAAACCCTTCTCGTTTGAGGATGAATCTAAAGGGAAGTATCTCTCTGCGTATTGCTTTGGAATCACGAGTCTGTTTAGTTTCCCAACGTCACTTGGAGTCACCACTTTGTCGAACATGTGCTCTCTCTCCACTTCTTCTATGGGCTTCTTTGCTTCTGCCTCTTCTTCTTGTTCCCCTTCTCTTGCAAGAGACAAATTTTCATCATCTTTTAGAAGTCAGATCTCTTGATGGTGTGGCCAAGATTAGGTTCTTGACTTGAAGTAGATGCTTTCACGGCATCTCTGATGAGAAATCCTATGGGGGTGACTCAGGAATTGAGAAAAGAGGATAGAAGGGGGAAAACCCTAATTTTAGAAGAAGAGGAAGAGGAGAATTGGAGGAGGAAAAAGGTTAAATTGGTGATGTGATTGACCTAATTATACATTAATAGAAATTTGGTTTTGCCTAACTTCACTGATCATCATCACCATCACTCTCTTTTTCTCTACTTCTCACTGTTTTATGCAATAGCTTATAGCTGTAGAGGAAGAAAAAAAAAGTGTTGTTAAGATTTTTCTAGAAGAAGAAGAAAGAGATAAAAAGGAGAGAAATCTTGAATGTTATTATGTTTTGATGAGAATGATGGAGATATGGGCAAGAGAGAACCAACTTAGAGGGACCCTTGAATCATCTGGTTCAGTTCATGTGACCTTATTGTCCTTTTACCACTATCTTAGTTTCTATCTTTATTTTTCCTCCTTAGATAAATTAAACTTTTCATTAGTTTCCTGTACAAAAGGTATTTTTAATTTGCCAAAGAAATCAGATCTGTCCAAGGAATACAGATCGTAAATGGTTGGGATATGAGGAGAAAGGAGATGATAATGTCGCGGGTTTAGGGAGATATATAATTTTGTTTCACTTTAAATAATTATAATCTTAAAATTATAAACGATCAAATGATTAACCAGTACTAGTACACTTTAATAAACAATCTGCCCTAATAGATGCAAGTATCAAATGGATAACCTTTTTAACGGGTTTGCTGCAATTTTGGTTTCACAAAGACTAGATTGGCATGTTGTTTCTAATCTTGGTATTTACTGCTGACTTTTGTTATGGTCGCTATTGATTTCTTCTTGTTATTGAGTAACCTTTTATACACGTATGTGTATATGTATAATATTGTGTGTATGTCTGAGTGTCAAATGTTTTACTATTCCCACTAGGTTAAGATCCACGACTTATTTTATATGAAAATTATATTTGTATATTATTACTTATTTTATGTTTTCTAACATATTATAAAATAGTATTAAAATAATAAAAAAAAATTAAATAATTGAAAAATAAGTAAATATTACGTATATAATTAAATTGACACATGCATATACATCAAATGATCACTTTTGTTTATAACAATTATTTTATGGTAAATAAATCAAAACAATCAGTTTTATCTATTGTATATAATATATAATATATTTTTAATATGACTATTTATTAAATGAAGTTCCTAATCATATAGCTTTATGATTATCACGATCTTTTTATAACAAAATTTTAAACCATTGATAAACATTTTAGTGTGGGATTTTTAATAATTTTAGTGAATTATAATAAATTAAAAATTCAATGCAAATTTCATAATTAAGATATTAAGTTATCAATATTTTTTTAAATAAAATATCAAAATATAAGTATGTAGTTTTATATGTTATACAATTTAACTTACACGATAATATATATATATATATATATATATGTATATGTATATATAGAAACACCTATTAAATAAAAAATTTTGCTCATGTGATTTTTTAATCATTTGTATCTTATTATAGCAAAAAATTCAAACTATTGAACATACAAGTTTACGTGAAACTTTTAACAGTTTAGTGATTTATACTCGTTTTAAAAACTAAAATATAACATATATGAGAAAATGATATAGGATAAAATTTTTATTATATGGTTAATATAATTGTGTAATTTATTTTAAAAACAAAAATTTAAACAAAAATGATATAGGGTATATAAATTGTTGGGTTATTTGCAAATTTGACTCAAAACTCAAAGTCAAACACAAAACTAACCTCTCCTTTTTTTTGTCATTTCTTTTGTCCAATTCACCCCATATGTTCACATTATTTACGAAAATGCCACTAATTTTTTTCTTGTTTTTTTTTTCTGAAAATGGCATTTTTACTCTCTCAACCTCATCATCTTCAAATATTTACAATATTGACATTGCCATCAATACCACAACCACCATGAACAACCAATTTGAAGCTCTTAATGCACCTAAAATTGATTGACACTACCTAAAATTGATTGGCACTAAATGTTATGAACAAAAAACAACATCTCTTTAACTTTGTCTCCATATTCATCCAAAAAATTCAAGCTTTTGATTCTAAAATTTTTAGGCTTGGTAGAGCCATTCAAGCATACTAATCTTCGTGGGTTACTTTCGTTTGAGGTTCTGGGTGGTTGGAGAGGACTATTTGTGCTTAGGAAGTCATCTCACTAGTGAAAGGTATGAAATTGAAAAAATTTTCAGATTTGTTCGTGTCGAAGACTTACCCGTAAGTCGTCTGGCTGAAGAAGACTTACCGGGTAAGTCTTCTAAGCACACGGGCGACTTACTTATAAATCGTCCAGATTTGTTTGTTAAGAAAAAAATTCTAGACGACTTACTAGTAAGTCGTCCAGGATAAACGGGTTAGTTTTGCATTTGACCGAGTTGTGTCAGATATTTGACTTTTCCTGGACGACTTACAAGTAAGTTGTCTCTGGGAAATCAAAAATTTCAATATTTTATTAAAGCTAGACGACTTACCTGTAAGTCGTCTCAGGTTACTTTTGCAATTGGAAAATAAAACTTAAATATTTAACTTTTCCCAGACGACTTACTTGTAAGTCGTCTAGGTAGAGGACCTTCCTGAAAGTCGTCCAGGATAAGCGAAGTCGTCCATATTTTTTTCCGAGATTCTGGTCAAACCTTGCTTCTCTCGGACGACTTTCAAGTAAGTCCTCTACCTAGACGACTTTAAATTAAGTCGTCTGGGAAAAGTTAAATATTTAAGTTTTATTTTCGAATTTCAAAATAACCTGAGAAGACTTACAGGTAAGTCGTCTAGCTTTAATAAAATATTGAAATTTTTGATTTCTCAGAGACGACTTACTGGTAAATCGTCCAGGAAAAGTCAAATATCTGACACAATTTGGTCAAATGCAAAACTAACCTGTTTATCTTGGACGACTTACTTGTAAGTCATCTAGAATTTTTTTCTTAACAAACAAATCCAGACGACCTATAAGTAAGTCGTCTCATTTTAAAGTCAATTGCAAAAATGACCTGTTTGGACGACTTACCTATAAGTCGTCTATGTCTTCCGGACGACTTAGCCGTCAGTCGTATGCGTCAATATTTAGTAAACTTTCATTTTCTCTATGTTTACTAATGTTTTATTTTGAATTTTTGCAGATGTTGCGTCAGTTACATGCAGTGTATGGAGAATGGTTTTTGAAAGATTTTAATTGGGATTTTGTGGTTGATAATTTCAAAGGAGCGAGACTATTTTTGTTGAGTGAAGGTTCGACACATGCTGAACTTGTTGCAATGGTTCAAGAAGATTATAACCTGGACATGAGCACAAAATCTGTGGAGATAACCTACTTGTTACCAGCTGAAATGATGCAGGCTCCAGACACTCCTCCTATTCATGTTACAAGTGATAGACAAGTTCGAAACTTGCTCGAGATAACCAAAACGCATGGAGTACGGCTTTGTGTATCAAGCCATAGCAAGGTGGAAACAGTTTCAGAGGAAAGGGAAGAGGAGGATAAAGATGATGAAGCTGATGAGTTTTTTGAAAATGATAATGATTTGGTTGAAGATGAGAATCATAATGGGGAAGAGGATGATGGGGAGAAGGATGTTGATATCTCTATTGTTGCTGAAGCGGACGAGAATGGTGAGGATTACAGTGTTTATGGAAAGGTTAAAGATGAGGATTTGGAAGAAGATGATGATATGTGTTTTGAAGAATTCAAAAAGACTTATGCTATTGAAGGAGAAAGATTGAATGGTAACAGTATCTACGTCAACCAGAGTTTTGTTAGCAAGGATGCACTGCTTTCAGAGCTGCGGTTGATAGCAGTTAAGCGTAAGTTCTCCTTCAGAATATATAAGTCAACGAAAACTCTCTTTGTGGCAACCTGTCGGGTTAGTGGTTGTGGATGGAAGATGAGAGCGAGTGTGAAACATGGAACAAACACGTTTTGGGTAACAAAGTATGTGGAAACACATACATGCTCAGTGGGAGACCGAATCGCTCAGCGGAGACACTGTACTCCGAAGTATGTTGCTAGGCTTTTCATTGATCGTGTTGGAATCATTGATGGGTTGAATCCACAGCATATCACTGATGCAATGAAGAACATGTTTGGCATGACGCTTGATTACACCACTTCATACAGAGGACTGGTATATGCACAAATATTGGTGAGAGGATCAGCAGAAGATGGGTATTCGCGTCTACCATCATATCTCGAGCAAATCTCCTTAGCAAATCCCGGTTCTATCACAACTATAGAACTTGATTCTAAAAAAGATTTAAGTATCTATTTCTCTCTTTTGGAGCTTCTATCAGAGGTTTTAAGTATCAGAGAAGGGTCATTGTCGTGGATGGGACTCACCTAAATGGGAAGTATGAAGGTACTATGTTAGTTGCAACCGCACAAGATGGGAATTTTCAGATATTTCCATTGGCTTTTGGGATCGTATATGCTGAAGATGACCCTTCTTGGGAATGGTTTTTCACAAAATTGGCTAGTTGTTTATCTGATGAGCAGCCTCTCGTGATAGTCTCCGACCGGCATGCAGCCATTAAAAGTGCGTGTGACAAGGTGTTTCCCTCGGCAACCCGAGGAATATGTTATTATCACCTTCAAGATAACATTGTCAAAAAGTATAAAGGGAAACATCTCTTGTACTTGGTGAAAGGTGCTGCTTATGCCCATACGGTTTCAGATTTTAACCGGTACATGGCTGAGATACGGAGTGCAAAACCGGACCTTGCAACGTATTTGGAGGATGCCGATGTCACCCTATGGTCAAGGGTTTATTATCAGGGGGACAGGTACAACATAAAAACAAGCAACATCGCAGAATCTATTAATTCCGCACTGAAGCGAGCTAGAGGATTTCCTATTCAGTTCCTATTGGAGTACATAAGAGAGAAGCTAGGAAAGTGGTTTTGAAAAAGGAGAGATGATGCTTTGAGTCTCCCAAGTCACCATAGTCGCGGTGTTGAATACTTGCTTGCTGTTCGATCGGAGATAGCGGATACGATGAGGGTTCAACCAATTGATGGATGGCGATTCTTTGTGAAAGGTGGCAAAATAGACTGTGTGGTTGATTTGGAACAAGGAAAGTGTGATTGTGGTGTTTATGCAGTGGAGAAAATACCTTGCTCTCATGCTATAGCTGCTGGAATACATGCTGGTTTGCATATCTCCACACTTGTAAGTCCACTGTACTCAAAGGATTATTTGTTTGCAGGATACTCAAAAAATATATATCCTTGTGTTGGACAACAAGTTGAGGAACGCACATGCTTGCCTCCGGAGGTAAAACGTGGTCTGGGAAGACAGGAGAAATCAAGATGGCAATCCTGGTTGGAGCTATCCAGGATGAGAGGACGCAAACCCAGGAAAAAACACAGGGTTTATAGATGCTCAAATTGCAATGAAACAGGTCATACGAAACCACAATGTAAGAAACCTTTAGACGACTAACTTGAAGGTCGTCCAGATGGTTAGTCCTCCAGAAGACCTTCAAGTAAGTCATCCAGAAGGTTAGTCCTCCAGAAGACCTTGAAGTTAGTCATGTAGTGTTTATTCTTCCACAAGACCTTAAAGTAAGTCGTCCAGAGTTAAGTCGTCCAATATTCTGTTAGGTCGTCCAATATAATGTTAAGTCGTCTAATTGTCATGTATTAAGAATTTGTGTTTAGTCTATGTATTCAGTTAGGTCGTCCAGTATTCTGTTAGGTCGTCCAATATAATGCTAAGTCGTCTAATTACATTAAAAGTTCAATATAATGCTAAGTCGTCTAATTATATTAAAAGTTCAAGTACACACAAATCCTAATCTATCATAAATTACAAGTTTAAATACACACAAATCCTAATCTATCATAAATTACAAGTTCAAATACACACAAATCCTAATCTATCATACATCATATGTTCCAAGGTTTTTTACAATGTCATCGTTTTCTTTCGCATGCTGCTCAGGAAGCTCTATAAATATATCGATCGCCATCTTATCCCTCATAGTATTCGCGTTGGGCTTAGCAAAGTCTCTTTGGTTAAATGGCATCCCAAGAGCATGACATTCAATGTACCTCAGAGTGTACACGCCACAATCACCAGATCTGGCCTGAGGGATATTGGTTGGTCTCTCATACGTGAATGGCTCCAGTGATAACTGGTCACGTTGAGAAACGGATGCGCACTCAAAAAGCAGATAAGGGAGCATCTGGAGAAAAGGCTCCATTATCAGATCCAGTTCTTGAGAGGAGATATGTGAACGAATGTTGTCCCAGACGACTATGTGTCTCTTAGGGATCGATATCCACAGCGCAATCCAATGAGTGTCGCTCTGGTTCACTGGCAAATAGATATCATCAACATCCGTCCCCCAAACCTTGTCCGTCCTGCAAAATGATGGTAACTCGCCTGAATAATAAGCTCACGCCCCACCAGGAAGTCTTCTTCCTAAACCATAGCCATCGGGCTGCGAATCCTTAAAATCCTGGTAGTTAAATCTCCATTGTTAAGAAAATAGATGATCAAGGAAGCATATTCTCTCGCTCCTGAAAAGGTGTGGCGTCTCCTGGTGCCTCTTCCTCAAAACATTGATCCAAGCATCCATACGCTGCATATAAAATAATACAAGTCATAAGATACCAGACGACTTACCATAAGTCGTCTGCGTAGAAGACTTACCATAAGTCGTCTGGTAAGTCGTCTTCGTAGACGACTTACCAGACGACTTACTAGACGACTTACCAGATGACTTTTGTAAGTCTTCTACGCAGACGACTTATCGTAAGTTGTCTGGTAAGTCGTCTGGTAAGTCGTCTATGTTGAAGACTTACCAGACGACTTACTAAGTAATCTACTAATCAGCTTTGTCAGACGACTTACACAATCCTCTAGCCAAGCTAGGGGGTCCGAAGGACGTGATACCACCAAGTCGGACTTGTACGAGGTTTCTTGTCTACAGGTGTTTTATAATGACTGCAAACACGAAAAGCAATTAGTTTTTATAGGGAGAAGCTATTATGCGAAAAGCAATCACTTACGGATCAGTTTGCAACCATTCGACGAGCTCCTTCAACTTCTTCTTGTCAAGTGCTGCAAAGGGATTGTAGCCTCTAGAAGGTTTTTTCGTGTTTGCAGTATAAGGAGATCTCTGTGAGGCAGCAACTTTCCTGTTTCGCTCAGTCTTTTGACGGATAATTGCCAAAGCAGTTTCTCTCTTGTCCTCATATCTAGCAACCTGCTGTTGTTTCTCTGCTGGAGTGAAACTTGTTTTTTTGGCCAATAGAACAAGGCTCTCAGATGCGGACTCATCGTTAAAACTCTCATCAAGAAGTGTTTTATCCTTCTCTCCTTTAACACTCTCATCAAGAAGTGTTTTATCCTTCTCTCCTTTAACACTCTCATCCAGAGGTGTTTTATCCTTCTCCCCATTAACACTTTCACTAACCCCGGGAGAGGCAGTGGGTTGAGAGGATGTGCCTTTAGGTTGAGAGGATGTGCCTTTAGGTTGAGAGGTAGTGGGTTGAGAGGATGTCCCTTTCCCTTGTTTGGTGATACCAACCTTCTTCTCCACTGCTTCCACCCTTTCCGACAAATGCTTGATCTCCATAAGGCACGTCCCAAACCCTTCCCTCATGGCATCAAATATGTCCTTGAAATTTCTTTCAAGGTCCTCTTTTCTCATCCCAAGCACAGTCGTAGTAACCTCTGGACGAGCCTCTGTGCGAACCTCTTCACCAGCCTCTGCAAACTTCCCTGCACTCTCCTCTGAAGGTGCCTCTGAAGGTGCCTCTGCAGGTGCCTCTTTTTTAGCCTCTTTACGAGCTTTCTTCAGAGGTCTTGGTCTCTCTTCTTCTACCAAAACTATGGCTTTCTTTGATGGACTCACAACCACTGGCTTTGTATTGACCCAAGTACCGGTGACTTCCCAGCAATCCATGGTCCACTTCCATGGTCTCTGATTAAACATAACTTTAATTATGTTCTCCGCGGGAAAGTCCTCAGCATCAGAGTCCCATTTTGGAAACATTTCACCATAGTCCTTCTCAACAAAGTTCACCACTGTAGTCTGCAGTAAATATAAGATATGAACTTAGATATTTGACGGATTAACTTATAAATAAGTCGCCTGGAAAGTCGTCTAGAAAGTCTTCCTACTGGACGACTTACCAGACGACTTAATTAAGTCGTTTGTAAAGTCTTCCTACTGGGAGACTTTCCAGACGACTTAATTAAGTCGTCTGGTAAGTCGTCCAGTAGGAAGACTTTCCAGACGACTTTCCAGACGACTTAATTTTGGGAGTAAAGGATAGAAGTAAATACCTGTCTGCAGATAGCATCTTTAAAGCATCTACGTCCTTTGCCACCCATGTAAGCCAATATAGGTGGAGACGGTCTGTTTGGTATGGGATTACCATAATTAGCAGCCAATTCCGGCAGAGCTGTGTACACCCAGACCTGGAGAGCTTGTATAAACCCATCAACAGTGTAACAGCCCGAAATATCTTTGCCCTTCAAAGAGTCCATCAGCACCTTGAACGCGACTCTCCCCCATGGATAGTTCTCAAAACGTTCTAAATCCATCACTAGCCTTGTCAGACTAACCCTTGTGGCGGTTGAATACTTTCTCCCTTCAATGTATCCAGTGAAGATGGCAAGGTACCCGAGCCGCTTGCGATCTTCCCGAGACCACCCTTCGCATCTCTCAAATGCTGCTATTATCTGCTCAGTAGATGGCCCAGCTTCGACATGAACTCCCAACATGTCCCAGAAAGAAGCCATCTCCTTTGTAACAGCACACTTCGGTCTCTCAAGGTCCTCTATGTACTCGCAGTTTAGACCAGTGAGGTTTTCAAACTCTAACAGTGAAAACCTCACAGGTTCTGGACCAACTAGACTCCACAGCTCGTACTTATTCTTTATGTCCAGCTGGAACCCGAGCATGTAGTGCACCAGCCTTGAAGCCCAAGCAAATCCGAGCTCTTTAAACTTGATGAAAACTCCCAACTTTGACTCTTTTAGCTCTTCATATTCGTCACCATGAAGAGCTTTCTTTAAAGCAGCATGCAATTTCGAACAATCCGTATGATACGAAATAGCTTTCATTGCGGGGGGCTCTTCCCCTAATGTATGTAACCTTCGGGGGAGTTTTGGAATATCCATTTTTGTCTGCAAAACAATGAAAGACAACCATCTCAAACACACAACCATCCAGTATAACATTTTAATTATAAGTCTGAAAGACTTTCTAGACGACTTATAATTAAGTCGTGTGGAAAGTCTTCCAGCTGAAGACTTGTATAATTAAGTCGTCTGGAAGACTTTCTAGATGACTTAATTATAAGTCTTCCAAGACTTCCAGTAGACATTTTTAGAGCATACCTGAAAATTCGGAGAAGTCATAGTCGCCTTCGACACAGCGGTTATAAATCTGCCAAAATAGACAGCCAAAAAGGAATGCGGTGAGAACGATGGTGAGAACTGTGGACTTAAGAGACAACGTTTTAACTTACCTCGCTAGGGTTTACAGACACGTCTCTGACAGAAACGCCGCTAGGGTTTACAGACAAACGCCACTAGTGTTTACAGACAAACGCCGCTAGGGTTTACAGACAAATGCCGCTAGGGTTTGAAAACACCGCTAGGGTTTGAAATAGAGGAAGCGGCGGTGAGAAAGGTGGTGAGAATGACGGTGATAACGGCGGTGAGAAAACGGTTGTGAGAATGATGGATTACAGAGAATCGTCGGAAATCGCCTTCGAAATCGCCTCTTTGAGAGAAATGACGTTACAGTTTCTAAATTTCGCGAAACAATAAACCAAAAAAAAAATCTTATATATGCCCGGTAAAAAATCCGGTTATGTTTAAAAGCACATTGGTAAAATGGTAAAACTAAAGGTTCGGTCCGGTTTGAACGTGCATCAGACGACTTACTAGTAAGTCGTCTACCGTAAATATTCACCAGACGACTTACTAGTAAGTCGGCCCAGACCCTAAACCCTAAACCCTAAACTAAATTGACTAAATTAACTAACTAACCACGTTATAAAATCAAATTATACTTAAATAGTGTTAACTATACACAGAAATAAACACACTTATGTCAATTTTTAAGTTTTTCAAAAAACCATTTATGCTTTCCAAAATCTAACCCTAAGAACACATACAATACTAGAACATATGTTGGGAAAACCTAAATCAAAGAATATCATGACTCACTACTTTCACTCATCTATGTTGAAAACAATTAACTTTTGTTATATCTTAATTTATATCTCTTTAAACATATGTTAATTACATGATTTCAATTTTTTACTTATCAAAATATTTTTTACAAAATTTTTAAATTATGTTTAAGAAATATTATAATAGACGACCTACAAGTAAGTCGTCGAGACGACTTACAATTAAGTCGTCTACACAGAAGACTTGCGAGGGTTAGAAACGGAAACAAAAATCGATTTTTTTTGTTTGTTCACAAGGGGCTGGTTGTAATTTCAATAGCCTTTTAGGTTACTTTTGCATTTGATTCAAGTTTGGGTTTACTTTTGCAATTCAAATCAAGTTTTAGGTCAGTTTTGGCAATTTTCCCTAAATTGTTAGCAAATATTTATTATTGAAAATCATTAATTTTCATATATATGCTAATCACATTAGATAATATATTATAAAATAACTTTTTAAGATTAATAAAGAGTTATATGGTTAATTTAATAAACATATAGTTTATATTTCGATAAACTAACGTATTTTTCTAAAACTCTTAAAATTATTTTCATGATGACATGTGTCATGCTTCAAAAGTTGTAGTGTTTCTCTTATAATATATAAACGATTTGCAACACTTATTATATACTTTTCCCACTTATAAGAGATTCTTTTTATATTGATCGTACCTTTATACATCTTACATGTCCTTTTAAAATTCTGATAATCACGTTCTTATTATAATACTTTTTATTTTACTTGCATTTTTGTGTGTCATTCTTATAAAATACTAAAATTAAACAAGATTAAAATCATGGATTTGATATGAGATTACTCTATAATAATAATCATGATAATGAATTGACGATACTTATGAATTATTTATTAATATAACAAATCTAAGGTGTTTGTGAGTATATTGTGTTGCTGATTATTTGTTTAGGGTTGAAGTAAGAGACCAATAATTATAGAGCATCTCCAGCAAACTTTTCTGAATGGGAAACACTCATAAAATAAAGGATAAGAGAGTGTTATTCCAACAGCCACCTTTAAATTTGTTTACAAAAAAATAGAAATTTACTTTTCAGTCTTTAATATTATTAATAATTATTATAATCGTTACACTTTCAGAAAATATTAAAATCTACTTTTTGAAAGATATTAAAATAAAATATTTTTGAAAATATAAAAATATATAGTAAGTATAACTATAAATATTATAAAATATTTTTATTCAAAATCTTTGTAAAACAAATATAACGATAAAAAATAAAATATGATATAGCAAAAACTTTTTATATAATTGAAAAATATATAATTATAAAATTGAGATGATATGTATATAGTGTTTCGAAGGGAGGAATAGTACACCTTTAAATTTTAGAGTGCATACTCAAATCTGAAAATGTATTATTCATTCTTCTGAAAATTTAAGATAATAAAAGTGTATAGGAATGCAAAACCCTTAAAAAAAATGAGAGGATAAAATAAATGTTCTTATCACAACAGAAAATAAGAGCCCTTTATTTTGGTCGGCAGAGGATTATACAACCTAGCAACTGAACTATCACAGCATCTCGTTTGGAACATGGCACTAAACCTAAAATATTGATTTAATTGTTTTTACCTGATAAAAGAAATAAGCATTCTTAAATGTGTCCACTTATCAATATTATTTAGCTTGTTTATATTTAAATAATTTCTTTAAGATATAAAAGGTGTATGAGTAGTCATTTTCCATTTCCAGATTGAGAGTATATCATCTATTTCGACGTTGTATCTTCTCAAAGTTTTGAGATTAACTAAAAGTATCAATCACCATCTTAATATATAAGTTTGGTTGGCCGACTACCTTTTCTTCTAAAGAATTGGCAAGGCCAGTTTAAAACATGGATACACAAGCTTAGCTTAATGACAGTAGTTGACAAAAAGTTCTCTATCGTTTTTTTAGTGAGGGGTTGGGGGCTGTCTACGTTATGTAGCTAGTTAAGCAAATAAAGTGTATGCTTGAAATCTGTTAATGTCTCGCCTTTAAAACATTGTAGGATGAAAAAGAAAACTTTACGAATATTGAAATAAACCCGCATGTATATCATGTGATAAAATCCTATTAAACAACAATATATGATATTTTAATTTAGAATTAACACTAAGAAAAATATAAAGCAGAATTGTGTACAATTGCATAGTATATATTTTTTTAAAAAATGAATTGCTCAATTATAGTTCTTAATAAACTACTCTCAAATTGATAGATGTAGTCATAATATTTAGAAATCGAATCCTCATACTCAATATTACTCAATATATATCAATTTTTTGAATCATGATTGCAGATAAGACAAAATTGCTGATGGTTTATTTAAGAACAATTTTTGAACTCAAGGAGCATCATTCAAATCAATCCACTTTTGTCGAAGAGATTATCTATGTCTTAATCCTAGATTTCCAATTTTTTTTGCAAATTCAACATTTGAGACAAGCATTAAACACAAGCCTAGGCTTGGTACGTTTACAAATCCATAAACCTAATTTCTTTGCAGATAAGTATTTTGCTCATTTATGATTTAGTCAAGAAATCAATAACACTTTCATGTCTATCAATTATTCTAAAATCTAAATTTTAGGTTGTCAATATAGAACTAACATTAAGTTCAATCCAAATGAAAAATTATAAAATTACTTTAACATTCTGTTTAATCTAACAATTTGTCTTTAACTTTAAAAAAAAATCCTAAATCTAACAAGCGGATTACTTGGACATGATTCATGAAATATAAATCATAGATTGAATAAATTACATTAAGAAACCCAAAAGAAAAATATAGAAGTTTGAAATTTTCTATGTGTGTGTTATAATTTGTCTCTCCAAAAACCTTATGCAATCTCTCTCTCTCAGGCAGAATTTTGTTACAACAACTCTAAAAACTTAAATATAGTATAAAACATGAAAAATGACTTGTTTTCAAAAAAAATGACTTGTTTTTAAAAAAATGACTTGTTTTCAAGAAAATGGAAACTTTAAGCCAACCTTCAACCTCTTGAAACTTTTAAAAAACGTATGCATAATTCTGGTCCACAATGGGTGTCGACTGACCCCAATGGATGGTGTCGACTGACACTAAGTCCATAGATGCAAATCCGACTTTTTCTTTTCAGCTGCAATTTTTTCATGCTCTGAAGTTCTCCAAAATCTCAAATTTTGTCTAAAACGTATCTGAACCTACAATGACTCAAAAAGATTCTAAAGAATCCAAAAACTTTAAAACACAGTCAAAAGTCTACAAAAACCATGATATATCAACTCCGCCAGAATTAGCTTTTTCTTTCCCTCAAGCAAAGCAGACAAATAAACCTGTGAAAGAGTGTGAAAACACGAGAACTCACATATCCTTTACAACAACACTTTTACCATTACCTATTTCAAACCACATTAAAAAAAATATTAACCTTAAAAGATACTTTCATGTACTCAATCTTAGCTTAGCAACCTAACCATTTCAGCCTAAAACTTATAAGACAGACAAAAATTCATCACAATTGGCCTCATTTAAAAGTTTATGGTGCAGTCTCATCGTAGAAATATCGATCACATAACACATGGAATCTTTCCCATTCGGGTTTCTGACCACACAAAAAGTCTTCTTTAGTTTCAAACCTCTCTCGCTTTCCTCAGTCGATTCTCCCCACTTTGTAGGATATCAATTTATTTTTCCAATCGACTAAGTTTATTGGACATGCTTCCATAAGATACAAGTGATAATAGGGGTAACCACCAAACACCTTATTCAGTTCTTTTTTTTACATTTATCCCTTATTCTTTTTATTTTTTTACTGAAGAGAAAGATTGTGGTGGAAGTCATTTTTGGATCCTTGAGACACTCTCATAAGCATGGATGTTATTGGCAGATCAATCCACTTTTGCATTTTTCATGTTATACAGTATGCAAGCACGCACTAAAAGAATGGTCAATAAGGTAACATATAGATGATTTGTTCCACGAAAATCTCATAGTTCCCGACTGACTTTGATTTAATAAAATGAAACAACTAACTCTCAAAAATTAACACAATGTCAGCAACTACCTCCCCCATAATTAAAAAAAACGTCCCTAGTGTTATAAAGCGTGAAGTTGGCGAAAAGAAGAAATAAAATTGAGTAAAAAAATTAAGCAAACTTACTTGTGTGCGAGATGGTGTCGACTGACACCGAGGTGGTGTGATTCAACATAGTATGTTCCACGAGTCAATTTTTTTAAGAAGAAAAGAAGCACATGCTTACCAGTGGGTTGCCTCCCACTAAGTGCTTATTTTCAATCAGTAGATTGACTTTTGGAGGTCATATCCAGTCCAAATGAAAAAGGGAACTTGCTCCAAAACAATCCCTTATATCCAATATCTTGAGCTTTCATAACACTTCTCATGAACCCTTTCACAACTTCCTCTCCTTATGTTTCAAATCTGAGGTGAGAACAACTCAAACTTTGGCAAAAGACTTTGAGATACATTTGCTTCTCACCTTGTATTCAGTCACACCATTAGAATAGCCTTGAGATATCAATGTCAAGTAAGGATCGCCCTTGATCCCTTTGCACTTGATCTTCTTCTTTGCCTTTCCAAAAAACTTGTGTGATTTGACATTAATGTCTCCATCTCTGACTTTTTTTACATTACTCTTATCACCTGTATCTTTCCGAGAAGCGGTCATAGGAAAAGGATCATCAGTCATACTAATTCAAGAGGCTAAATGCATACCTTTGTCTTGGGGGTGAAACTTTGTAATATACATTTTCATCAATCTTCACAAAAGAAATAATGCCCTTAGACATGTCAACTACTGCATCCACTATTGTCATAAAAGCTCTTCCTAGAATGAGAGCCTTATTTGAACCAGTTCCCATCTTCAAAACATGAAATTCAGTATGAACAATGCAATTTCCAACTCTCACTTTTAAATTGTTAACAATACCTTGTAGAAATTTGGTGGAGAAATCTGCAAAAGTTAATGTAATCTTTGGAGCTTCTATAGTAAGACATAGTCTCTCATCAATGTCCTTAGACGTTAGACTAACTGTATATCCAATATCGCATAGAACATCAAGGAATCCAACCCATGATGTAGAGCATGAAGCCACAAATTTCCTAGGGTCTTCTAACTTGCCAATTTCTGTACCCCTAATGATGCACTTCTTCTTTGTCAAACAGTGCCTTAATCTCCTCCATAGTCTCACTTGTGTTTTGAAGAATTGATTCAAGCAGTAATCATCCCAAGCATTCTCAAAAGAGATAGTATCAAGAATCCATGTAACCCTTTTGTAAAAATCAACTAAATCATTTGCATTAGTATGCTCTTTCATCTATTTGGAACCACATGTAGGGAGTCTTAGGTTTTAGACCTCTTCCTCAGCTGATTTTGTTATTTTAGAGAGATGATGATATGTGCACAAAGGGTGTCGACTGACATTACAATCATGTCGATTGACCCCAAGTCGTGGTGTCATCACCTCTATGTTGAAGGTAGTTGATTTCTATGGGGGAAAATCGATTTCCAAAAGATTGGATGGGTGTCGACCAATACTGAGCTTGAATCACAAAAATTATCATCATTCATCCATTCCAGCTCCACGTTTTCTTATGTGGTAATGCCCCTCTTCAGAACTAGGGTGAGTTCACCCCTTACAATGATGACATTGACAAAATTCCTTGGGTTGGTATCAGTTCTTCCAGGGAGGGAGATTTTTTACTTTTTTTATAGACTCAAAAGGTTGTGCAACCTGGGTATCCAACTTCTTCACATGAGTGTTCAAGGGTTCAAATTCCTCATTCACATCAGCATATATGGAATTCATCTTCCCATTGAAGTCTACAATCATCTTCGTCAGACCTTTCAGGATCTTATCCAACATAGACTCCATCCTACTCTCTGAAGTTGGTGAATGATGTGTTTGATAAGAATATGAACCATAATCCTTTGCAAAGTTATTGTTGGTTTGAAAAGGTTTCCTGAATTAAGACTTTTGAGTGTAGCCAAAAGAGTTTTCATTGCTTGTGAAGGCACTCTTCTAACCAGTTTCATTGAAGCTCATGTTCTCTTGTTGATTACCAATCTATGACCCTGAAAACCAATCTCATTGAAAAAGTTGGAATTCTTTCCTTCAAAGTCTTCAGTTGGTTCAAATGTTTGAATTATTGCAGCTAACTGAACTTATTTTTTACTCCAAAGAGATTATGAAAAAAATCTAGCTTAGCTTTCACCTCAACAATCTGACATTTTTCCATGTCTCTTGTTAATCTCTTCATGTCAATGTTTGCATTCTCGGTAGATTCCAAGTTATCAATAAGTTTTTTTCTTCCTCTGAACTCATGGTATTGAAGTATTCTTCACTTGCAACATCTAGAGCTATTTGGTGCCTCCAATCTATGTCTCTGAAGAAGATACCCATCAACTAAACATCACTGAAATCATGGTGTAGGCAATCTCTCTAGTAGGCTCTGAATCTCATGTAAAAAGTCTTGAATGCTTCAGCAGAACTCTGAAGAAAAGTATAGATCTTGTTTCTCAGCTCTTCAGACCTTGCATTATCAAAGATATTGTTGAAGAAGACATTTTTAGTATCCTCCCGAGAGGTCAAAGATCATGGTTGCAATTGCTTGAGCCAATAATCTGCATCTCTAGAAAAGGAGTATGGGAAAACCTTGTAGAAGAGGTAGTTTTCAGAGATACCATTCAAATTGATGCTTGACATTAAGTCCTCAAACTTCTTAATATGATCCATATAATTCTCATGATGAAGACTATAAAAGAGATGCTGATCCACAAGAGTGTAGTATGCAAGCTTCAACTCAAATTCATTTTGGGATGCATGAGGGCGAATAGCATACTTGTTAGCATATAACTGATCAGACTTGTGTAGTCTCCAAGTGTTATCCCACGAACAGCTCCAGCATTCCTAACTTCTCCAACAACAACCACTTCACCCCGAATCACATTTTCATGTGCATCAATGTTTTGGCATGTTATATTTCGTGCATGGCCTTCTTAGTCTCGTAAGACTCCTTCAGCATCATCAAGTAGTATCACTAATTCAACCATCTCTGCAGATTTCTTTGTCTTCCGGTTGGTTCATTCTAACTCTCTCAACTCATGGTTCGAAAGGTTCAAAAGCTGATTTTTATAGTTGTTCATGGTATTGTGATGGATACACCTTAGACTCACAAGAAAAGAGGAAATGTGTAAGTAAACAAGAAATAAAAAGTTTTCTACACCTAATTTAATGGTGAATCAAAGAGTCTTTGGCAATGGTGCCAAGATTTGATATGCTCAAATATAGTCATTCATGAGCCACTACAAATTCAGAGATGCAGCCGTAGTATTTAAGGTTCAAATCCACAGAGGCTCAAGATCACTCAAGCGATATAATTTTAAAATTAAGCTAAACAAATATGAATGTAATGTAAATAAGAAACAAAAACAGACAGTTGTAAGTTCGATTAAGAAAAGTGATATATTTTAGGGATATTCTCGGTAAATTAGGATGCAGATCAGACAAAATGCTAAAATTATATTTAAGAAAACTTTTTGAACTCAAAACACAGTATTAAAATCAATCAATTTTTTTTTGCGGAGATTACCTATGTCCAAATCCTAGAATTCCAAATATATTTTCAAATTCAATAATTCAAACAAGCATTAAACACAAGTTTGATAATTTCAAAAAAATTCTAAACCAAATTTCTTTACATGTAGATATTTTGCTCATCTAGAATTAAGTCAAAATATTTTCATGTATAATACTTATCCTAAGATTCAAATTATAGGTTGTCAATCTAGAACTAGCATTAAGTTCAATCCAGATGAAGAATTATAAGATTACCCTAAAAATTAGTCTAATCTAACAATCCATCTTTAACTTTTGAAAAACTCTAAACCTAACAAGCATATTACTCAGACATGGTTAATGAAACAGAAACCATATATTTTAAAAAATTAAATTAAGAAATCCAAAAGAGAAATAAGACAATAAGACGTTTGAAACCTTACATGTGTGAGTTTTGATTTGTCTCTCTAAAAACCTTAAGAAATCTCTCTCCTAGTTTGAATTATGTTACAATAATCTTAAAAACCTAAATATAGTCTGAACACACAAAAATAACTTGTTTGCAAATATATGGAAATTTTGGGCAAATCTTCAATCTATTAAAACTTGTTAAAATTGTGTAGAATTTTTGTTCACGATGGGTGTCGACACCAAGACCAAAGATGTAAATCCGACTTATTCTTTTTATTGCAATTCTCTTCACGCTCCAAAGTAGTGATGGAAAGTAGGTCAAAGCCGCCCCGCTTGACTCCCCTCCCCCCCCCCACGTGTTGAATAATTTTCTTGATTAAAAAATTCAGTTGTACAACCAGCCAAGTAAAAACACTCAATATGCACTCGTCCCGTTAAAAGTTGGGATAACCCATAGGTAATTTTATTTTTAAAACTAATTATTTTGATTTTTTTTTGAAAATAAATATATATATATATATATATAAAATAATGAAAATATTGTATTATGTATTTTGAAGAAATTATGTGTTTTTTTTAAATTGCAGATTGGAAAGTACCTGCAATTTAAATTAGGCTGACATGCATCGGTCCCGCAAAAAAATAAACTTGACCACACCTACACCCACCCCGCAAATGTTTTGAATTAATCGACCCACACCCACTCCGGGTCAAACAAGACAGACCAGCAACTTTAAAATCAAATTCCCAACTCTATTTCAAAGTGCTACATAATCTTTAATCTTGTCTAAAACGTACCTCGACCTATAATAACTTAAAAAGATTCTAAAATCCAGAAAACTCTAATATCAAACTTATATCATAGTTAAAAGTTCATAAAATCACGATATATGAAAATTTATAAGTTATTTCCATCATTTCGAAAATCACCAAATATATATATATATATATATATATATATATGTGTGTGTGTATTTAACTCCACGGAACTTAAAATCATGATGGTCACTTGGAATGTCACAAAATTCATAGGAACCTCTTTAGTCAGTCGCAAACACTAAAAATTAACATGGGTTTTTTTTTAAAAAAAAAGTCTCGGTACGATATTGTTCTTGGACCGGCCAAAGAATCTTAGAGTTAATGGCTCAAGATGGATAATTTGTTTGTTCCAAAGCATCGTATTAACAGCTTGTAACAACGTCTTCTTGTTTTATCGATGTAACATTTAGTACTAAGTATAATAAGTTTGTAACATTACATGTGGTACTCTAAAACATGAGACGTGTCAATATAACCCCCACAAATCATTAATAACTAGATAAATTAACTGTGTTTCACGTATGGTTAATTTTATAGTTTTACGTACGTGGTCCTGACAGAGACTAAACACCTTTCATGTCCCTTTGTCCAATTTCAGTTAACAGTAATCGACGGTAGCTGATTAATAATTGAAGTTTAGAACTTATCAAAAAGTTGTAATTATATAGTCTAGGTCATGTTAATATATGGACGCTATTATAGTCGGTGTTTCTTAAAACCTTTTGTACTATAAGTCTGACGGCTAAGTTTATATAAAGCTGGGTTCATAGAATTTGATTATAAGAAACCAAAAGTTCAAAAAAAAAAAAAACTAAAAGTTCAAATAATAAAGCATGCAGTAGGTAATGGAACGTTCATAAACGTGGTCCAAATCTCATCCTCGGTACATAATTGGCTGGACATAAAAACCTCTAGTCGATACAATGGTTTCTTCTGTTTTATCCTTATTGATTAGAATCTTAATTCATCGAGATATGATTTTCGTACCAATCAAAATAATAATAATAATGATATATCAAATTACATTTGCTAATATATACTTGTATACATATGTAACTATTTGCATGGCTAATCGTCTTTTTCTAACTTTCTACAT
This sequence comes from Moricandia arvensis, assembly GCA_905132765.1. Lineage (NCBI taxonomy): Eukaryota > Viridiplantae > Streptophyta > Magnoliopsida > Brassicales > Brassicaceae > Moricandia > Moricandia arvensis. The sequence continues at coordinate 2,135 of CAJHQP010000823.1, read as the reverse complement.
ACAATGGGTGTTTTCTTTAATGCGCATCTCATACTATGACGCTCCCAATTAATATGTAATAATATAATTGCTTATTAACGAAGACTGAACTAGCTGATGCAAAAATAGCGAAGCACAAGAAAAGGCAATACGATTAAATCTTTCTTTATATAAATGAACATAATTCTTGTTGTTCTCCTTTCTACCTCTATTTTTTTTTTGTCAATGTTTATATATTTCCTCTAGAGAGAGAGAGAATAAATATCTAGAAATTAAGAGGAAGTCGCAAATTTGTACGCAGAGTCTATGTCATACTATGGTTTATATTGACACCAAAAAAAACGATCCAAGTTGCTTGTTAGTTGTTGTTTTGTGGGATTAAACAACATGATTTGGCAGACCACTTTATAGTAGTTGCTTAATGTACCAGATTAGCTTATGATAATGATGGAGAGTAGGTTGTTTATATATATGAAGCATATGATAATGAAAGTAGGGAAAGATGGGGTTTAGAGTTAGGACCACTTTGTAATTATAAAATCCAGACTCGCACACTTATTTTAAGCTGTTCTTGTTTAAATAAATGCTCACTTGCGCTCCTTTTTCTAATTTGTCCATCACCTGAAACACTCTTCCCATCCTCATTAATTGTAAATGATACTAAAGCCGAAACAATCCTCTGTATGGTTTTTCTTCTGAAATTAACTATTAACCAGAAAACAATATATATATATATATATATACATTTCTCTCTACGCAACCTACTGTCCAATCTATACATTTAACTCCACGTATACCTACGTTATTGATCAAAATTACATATTATAAAGAGTTTTTTATCAATAGATTGGGGTATGGCACCCCTGGCTTTTGTTCTATTTATGGGCAAGACAAGAAAACGTAGCCTTTTAGAAAATTAGGGCTTCGCTGTTTCTATAAGAAATTAATTAAAATATAAATTTAGCTGTTGTTTTTTGGACCGACTCGATCTCCGTAGAGTCACTCGTGTTAAATTAACTAAAATCGACCATTATTGATTATAAAAAGGTATGATAATAATACATATAAGATCGGTCGCCATCGAAGAGGTAGTGATCAATCTGAAGGCGGTCCAACTTTTTGATAATATTTTATTTTTGCTTAACTTAATATTAAGAAATGGAGAATCGTAGTGCCATAATGGCAACAACATGCTCCAGTTGTCAAATTGCGCCCTGAGTCTAGGACTCTCTCCATCTCTCTATAGCCAACCTTCTCTTTAAAAAGGAAAATATAATTAGTCTTTTCAGCATGCATCTTCAAAAGTCCATGTGCAAAAAGGAAAAATCTTAAATGTAATTATGGATAACTAAAAATTAATACATTCTCATATACTATATTCAATGACTTTAATATATATAGTATATATGGTTAATGCTATTGCTAATTTGCTAGTACTGTTACTTTGTCACAACTTAACTTCAAGCCCAAATAAAGCATAAGAGTAAGACCATATAAAAAACAATAAATATTTTATCAACCTCTTTAGTTCATAGTTATATTTATTTTTCATTATTATTTTGTGTTTTTAACTAATTTAATGCATAGAATCAATATAATTGATATTGTTTTAACGCCATGAAATTTGTTACAGGTTTGATGGAAATTATATAAAATTACAAAATTTGTAATCCAAAGAAGTTAATACATTAAGCTAGAAATCCAAAGAATAGTAAATTTTAGGAATTTTAGCCACCTCGACTTTTCGATGCATGTCTACCTTTATCTTTAACTGTTATTCATTTCATTTTCTGAAATTTTGGATAGGTTTATAATCTATTTCCCATTTCTAACCATTGATAATTTAGTTTGGGGGTCACATTCTTTGATAGTCAAATGTGGTTATGGCATGTGGATCAATAAAAGCGTCATCTTCCGAGTTGATAGCTTCAGTGATGACCATATTGGATGGCGTTTCCTCCATAATATTTTTGTTACTTAATAGAGCAAGAAGCCCTGCTACTTGTGAGAGAGTATGTTTAGGATGTGAAAGAGATACCAATTTACCTAATATTTTCTTTGTAGAGTAACAGCTTCTTTCACACTTAGCTTAAACTATAACTAATGAGCTATAGTGCTATACCATATTCAGCTTAGAGAAGACAGAGAAGAAAATA